>JAVXUP010001690.1:0-202166 GCA_033070095.1 Escallonia herrerae
TAAATATATCAAGTCAAAACAAGTAAGTAATTTGAATTTTCTTATAATTCAATGTTAATTTCAAATTGTTCTTACCAATGGATTGTTTAAATTGTGTTATGCTTAAATTGTTCTTACCATAGTCTAAAATTCAATGTTACATTTTGCCAAAGTGTAAAAAGAGACCCTAGTTATTTTTAAAATATCTATATCAGAGAAAAATTTCAGATTTTTCCAAAGACTGGAAAGGGGTTAACTGATACGGGAACCTTGTAATTTTGCAGTGTAATTTAAAATATCAAACTAGAGCGATTTCGCGCGAAACTTTTATGAGAACCCTAGGATGTTGGGAAGTTCCATTTCCTAGGAATTCGGGCCATTCCGAAGTCGTTGGCTATTTTTTGGCCGAACGGGCTTTTACGCGCTCGATCCGGACACCGGTTCGGGATTTTTTGGCGAAAAGTCCGTAAAATACTTTTTAGATCAAGAATGAATTCGGGAAGCTTAAAATAGCATTTCAAAGCACTTTTGAGATTTTCTGATGCCAGGGGGCATTTTGGTAAATTGCCACCCCGAGGGGTATTTTGGTAATTTTACGGTATTAAGTTTTTCAAAGGACTTTTTAGTCCAGAAGTGTAAGTAAAACACCTGAAAGGTTGTTTTGAAGCTGGTTTGGGGCGTTAGGGTGATAATGAACCCCCGGGGGCATTTCGGTAATTTGCCGCTCACCGGGGGTATTTTGGTAATTGAACATTGTAACACAACTGGAGGAAATAATTTTTATTTTTATTTTATTTAATTCTATGACTTGTTGAGAATGATATACATTTTTATTTTTTAGATTTCAGTATCAATATGGATGCAACTGGAGGAAATACTTTTTGTGAAGGTTCTGATCCACCTTACTTGGGTCAAGTTTTTCAAACACTGGACGAAGTTGAAGCATACTATAGAGCATATTCGAAAACGATAGGTTTCGGTATTAGAATTAAGACGAGTAGAAAACGGGCGAATACAGATCAAATTTGTGGAAGACTATTTGAGTGTCATAGAGGAGCACCGTATGTACCCCCGGTTGTTCAGGTCAGTGACGAAGGGCCAACAAGACAAAGAAAACGGGACACATTTCCGGGTACCGGCTGCAAGGCCCATGTGTATGCAGTACACCGGAGAAATGAAAGCCATTGGGTTGTGACGGGAGTGGAGTTGAGCCATAATCATCAGTTGATGACCCCTAGTAAGATTGGTCAAATTCATCAACACCGAGAAATAAGCGCGGCACACAGACAACTGATATTTACAATGGCCGAGGCTAAAATTCCACCTTCTAGAATGATGGGGGTTTTCTCAAGCCAGGTTGGGGGGATTGACAAGTTGAGTTTCAACGAAGTAGACCTTCGAAATGAACTTCGTGTTCAGAGGAGAGAGTCTTTCGGTAAGAGTGATTCTCAAGCTACACTTGATATCTTTAGGCACCTTCAGAGTGAGAATTCTGGCTTTTTCTATAGTCTCCAACTGGATGATGAGAACCGCATTAGTACTATATTTTGGGCGGATGCCCGTTCTAGAGCTGCTTACCAAAATTTTGGGGATGTTGTGACGTTTGACACCACATACCGCACAAATAAGTACTCTATGCCTTTTGCTCCGTTCACCGGGGTGAACCACCACTATCAGTCAATCTTGTTTGGCTTTGCCCTGCTTAGGGATGAGACGGAGGAGTCATTTACGTGGTTATTTGAAACGTGGCTTAAAGCAATGTATCATATTCCTCCAAAGACCATCATCACCGACCAAGATCTGGCAATGAAAAATGCAATCGCTAAGGTCCTTCCAGATACTCACCATGGCCTGTGCACATGGCACATAAGCAACAAGTATCCCGAACGGCTTCACAATGTATATGCAAACCATCCGACATTCAAGACTGACTTTAATACATGTGTGAAGAAATCATTGACGGTAGACGTGTTCGAGGAGAGGTGGGCCAAGTTAATGGATGACTACTATTTGCACAATCATGAATGGTTACAATCGTTGTATGAGATCAAGACACAGTGGGTCGGTGCCTACACCAAGCAGTTTTTTGCAGCCGGAATGACTACGACCTCGAGAAGCGAAGGTATGAATGCATTCTTTGATGGGTACGTAGGCCATTCTTCTAGTATACAAGAGTTCGTACTAGAGATGCAGAAAGCTCTTGACAGGCAATTTTTCCTTGAGAGAGAAGCCGACGCGGCTACAGTTTACAAAGAAAGAGCCATAGTAGTCTTTTCACCTTTGGAGGCTCATGCGGCTCAAGTCTATACGAAGGAAATGTTTAGACAGTTTCAAGAGGAACTGCTAAAGTCGAATCAATATAGCATGACAAAGTTGCATGAGTATTCCACCAGAGATCTCAAGGTTTATGCGTTGACAAATGTGACGAATTTTGCCAATCCGTGCTCTTCGTCGGCTCCGAGGAGCAGAAGACATTTTACCGTTGCAGTTTGTAAGGACACCGGGTTGGTTAATTGCAACTGTCAACTGTTTGAGCATAAAGGTATACTTTGTCGACACGCGTTGAGGGTTTTTAGCGCCAAGAATGCTCATGAAATCCCTCCACAGTATATCTTGGAACGGTGGACGAAGGAAGCCAATAGAGTCCACGGTCACATTCCTTACGTGCCCAATGTTTCAGTTGATTTCGAGCAATCTGAGACGCTGCGATATAATCACCTTTGTAACATCATGCACGGTTTATCATTGGATGCAGCGTCAACATTCGATGGGTACAGGTATCAAGTTGAAGCAGCCGCACGGGATAAGGCTAACCTTGCACAGTTTAGGGCGGCATTACCAGAAAGAAGAGACAGACCGCTCAATCAAGCTTCACAGCCAGTCATTGACGGCACTAGCCTGCAAGGTGAGGAGGACGACATTTTTGATCCGATTATTTCTCAAACAAAAGGGCGAAAACGAGCAATACGCATGAAGAATCCGATTGAAGAAGCAACGGGTCAAAAAAAATTGCGAAAGTGTGCGTTGTGTAATAAGATGACTGATCATGACAAGAGAAACCATTATAAAGTGTTAGGTATCGAACCTGGCAGTATGGTCGAAGAGGACGATGATGATGATGAGTGTTAGGGTTAATGTTTCAGTTGTATAAATTGAACTTTTATAATGATTAAATTTGTGATTTGGTTTGTGGAATCATAACTTCTGAAAAATTACGTAGTTTTTTTTGTCACTTTTTTTTTTGCTCATTGCACCTTGGGCATGCTAGTTAGCCCATTCGTATCAATTTCGGGAAAAAACGAGACACATTATTTTTTGGGTTTTCTTACGAAGGCCCTGTTCGGGCACACTTTAAGGCCCAATTCATAACTTCCGAAAAATTACGTAGTTTTTTTTGTCACTTTTTTTGCTCATTGCACCTTGGGCACGCTAGTTAGCCCATTCGTATCAATTTTGGGAAAAAACGAGACACATTATTTTTTGGGTTTTCCTACGAAGGCTCTGTTCGGGCACACTTTAAGGCCCAATTCATAACTTCCGAAAATTTACAATGTTTTTTTTGTCACTTTTTTTCTTGCTCATTGCACCTTGGGCACGCTAGGTAGCCAATTTGTATCAATTTCAGGAAAAAACGAGACACATTATTTTTTGGGTTTTCCTACGAAAGTCCTGTTCGGGCACACTTTAGGGCCCAATTCATAACTTTCGAAAATTTACGTAGTTTTTTTTGTCACTTTTTTTTTCTCATTGCATCTTAGGCACGCTAGTTAGCCCATTTGTATGAATTTCGGCAAAAAACGAGATACATTATTTTTTGTGGTTTCCTTTCAAAGGCCTATTCGGGCACACATTAGCGCCCAATTCATAGCTTCCAAAAAATGGCGTAATTTTATTTGTCACTTTTTTTTTGCTCATTGCATCTTAGGCACGCTAGTTAGCCCATTGTCCAAAATGCACCAATAGTAATAATAAGGCTAATTCAATTTTCAAAGCTTAATATCCAAAATCCAACAATAGTAATAATACCTCAAAAGGAACGTCTATTACATATCAGGATAATGGTAAGGAAGGCGTCTAGCTACACCCTTTTTCAGCTCCCAGGCTATCCTATATCTAAACGTCAGGGCATCGTTTCGAGACCACGTATCATATTCGAGCACATCCGAGCGAGCTATGTAGTCCATGTACTTGAGGATGTAAATCCCGCAATCATGACTGTTATATTGCTTTGGTCGGTTTTGTATTGTCACGACCGTCCAAGGATCAATCATTGTTTTGCTCGTGATGGCTTCCCCCTTAAAATGTCGGCACGCTAGTGGAATGATAGTAGTCTGCATCCAACAATAAAAAAGGATATCAAGCCTACATAACAAGAAGAATAGACAATGAGCGAAGGTCAAGAAATATAAACTAACCACTGCATTGATGTACGTGGAGTACACCTGCGCCAGCTGCCGACCAGGTCCATCTTCCCTTAGGCTATCGTATATGTGGACCACTTTATTCTCTGGAAAAAGAACTAATAGGAAGAAGTGGCTTGCATGAAGAGCAGGTAGCATGATTAGGTTCGCCCCAGCTGCGTGACATTGATAGTCCGCGTTCAAGTAGGAAAGCACGTTTGCAGATGGTCTCCATTCACCCTTGCTTGTCCCTCGCGTCCTCCTCCATTCTGTGAACTCCTTCATGCTATTCACCATGAAGGGGATAACAAAAGAGGCATACATGTTGAGCTTCAAAGTTTGGCAGGTGTTATAATTTAGCTCTCTAACACGGAGCAGATCTATATACGCGTCAATAAGAAAATTTGAAATATCTGTGTTTGGCGCCAACAGTCTTAGATCAAAGTGAGCTAGGAATCCTGAAACTGGAAAGTCTGCTGTAGCGATTGGCTCATGCCCAAAGTAGTGCCGGTCGATCCAATCCCGTTTGTCCGGACTCAATGGCTTCGTCGGTTGTCCTTTATCCGATCGGATGCTTGGGCGCGATGCCTGGATTCCTACTTGGGTCACCTGACTCTGGGGCTGATGGTCGTACGCGTCAGGAGGCAAGCGAGTAGACGGCTCCCACACCTGACTCTGGGGCTGATGGTCGTACGCGTCAGGAGGGAAGCGAGTAGACGGCTCCCACACCTGACTTTGGGACTGAGAGTCGTACGCGGCAGGAGGCAAGCGAGTAGACGGCTCCCACACCTGACTCTGGGGTTGATAGTCGTACGCGTCAGGAGGCAAGCGACTAGACGGCTCCCCTTGGTAACCCCGGTACGCAAGACTAAAGTTTTGAACTTCAGTCTTGTACCTCTCAATGGACCTCTTGAGATTGTCAGGAGCCTGCGCGACAAACCAGTCAAACCCCTCCAGCTGCTTGAACACCTCAGTGCCCTGGTCAACCTAAAAAACATGCATACAAAATATGGCTAATCATTTCAGGCATGGTAGATAAGGTGCGCAAATAAAAATTGAAACAACACTAGCATGACTTACAATGTTCAATGCCCAGAACTGGTCATAGATCTCACGTGGCGCATACGATGTCTTCCTCGCCTGGGAAGGGAGATTCACCCTCGTGCGCGTCACCTTGAGAAACCATTGCAGGTACTCCTCAATGCTGATGCTGTCGGCCTTCAGCGATACAAGGCTATCATATGTTTCTTGCCAGGTATTCCACTGTTGCACCTCGTCGCTCAACAAATTCAAGGCATCAGGCACCTCGAAGTTCGGCCCTCAACCACTCCTGTACGACCGCATGTCTACAGCGGGTTTTGGTATCCCTTGTAGACAGCTAGCTTGCCTCATAGCTCGATCGGGCATTTGAAACTCACATACTTCGAAGTGAATAAGCGGCACCCGAACCAAACCTGCCAGCACGTACGACACCGGAAGTTGCCAACACCACTCATCCAACCGATGCATCACCTTGCTATATGGCTGCCAAGTCACCTGGGATGCATTGAGTATCTCTAGTTCCCCCCGATAGAACTTTAGATGGTGGTGCGGGTCTACCCGTCTCCTCCGGTTGGTCGTAGGCCCCCAGGCCCACACCCTAGGCCACGTCTCATCGGAATATTCCTACGGTAGTGGACGACCCGTGGGTAACCTCTCGTAAGACCAAACCTGTGAATGCAAACATTATCTGGAATTAGCACATTAATGCTAGAATATATTGACACGTCAACCAAGAAAATAAATGCTCAAACCTGTAATAGAGTGAGGCAGGCGGCAATGGACTTGGCACCCTTTCTCGTAGCTTTGTGCAGTGCTCGATATAGGTGCGCAAGGACAGCTGAACCCCACGAATACGAGTATACCTCCTCAAGATCCTCCAAGAACACCATATACTTCGGATGCACCGTGTTTTTCGAATGCGTCGGAAGTAATATGGCTCCAATAATATACAGAAGGAATGCTTTCGTATACGTCACGAAATCATGAGGAGTGTATTCATCTGGTAGCACGCCATACTGCTCTCTTAGCCATTTAAGTTTGATGCCATTCATTGTAAGAGCTTCCCTCGGAATTCCCGGGAAATACTGCCTAGCCATCTTCGCTATGGATGCAGACGTTTTGCTCGAAGTAATGGGTTTGCCGTGACATGGGATTCCAAGTATAAATCCGACGTCCTCTAATGTAATAGTCATTTCACCAAACCGGAAGTGAAATGAGTTCGTCTCGCTCCTCCATCGTAAACTAACTTAGTATCCATAATATTTACATTCCAAAACTATAAATGGATCTTTAACCTAGCTTACCAACGCATTAGCAGTAGTAAGTATCTCATTATTTCAATATGTTAAAACAATTCCTCACTTCTCACAACTCCGAACGCTTAATTACGCTAGTTCCCTAAAATTCAGGTGTTTTACTTACATTTCTGGATTAGAAAGTCCTTTGAAAAACTTAACACCGTAAAATTACCAAAATACCCCTCTCGGGTGGCAAATTACCAAAATGTTCACTGGCATCAGAAGAATCTCAAACGTGCATTGAAATGCTATTTTAAGCTTCCCGAATTTATTCTTGATCTAAAAAGTATTCTATGGACTTTTCGCCCAAAAATCCTGAACCGGTGTCCGGATTGAGCGTTTAAAAGCCCGTTCGGCCAAAAAAATAGCTAACGACTTCGGAATGACCCAAATTCCTGGGGGATGGAACTTCCCAACATCCTAGGGTTCTCATAAAAGTTTCGCGCTAAATCGCGCTGGCTTGATATTTTAAATTACAATGCAAAGTTTCAAGATTTCCCGTATCAGTTAACCCCTTTCCAGTATTTGAAAAAATCTGAAATTTTTCCTGATATAGATCTTTTAAAAATAATTAGGGTCTCTTTTTCGCACTTTGGCAAAATCTAGCTCTAGCTATTTTTTTTATAAATTCGTGAAAAATCCTAATTTAGACGCCCTAAAAATCGCTAAGGAAAATATTTTTCATCAAATACCGCTGCTGGCTGTGCAGCAGGAGTTCCTACAATTTCCCGTAACAGTCCTACCAGTTCTCTTCTTAAGTCCTCTCTATTATCATGTTCAACTTCAGCTTCCGCATATTCCTTATTCTCGCCCCCGGCACATGCCGAAGATCCTTCCGTAGGTGGCCTTCTTAAATTAGGAGCCTCTTCCACTAGGGGTATCATCCGGTTCCACAATTGACGAGCCATTCCTGACATAAACACAATTAACATTTGGTACAGACAACAGTTATAGCATAAAGTTAACGTTATACAAAGATATACATCAATAGTCAACGCTATCCATTCCTACACATCAGTAGTCAACTTTAAACATTTTTACACATTACCCCTCCCTCCGTTTCCTTCTCGCTCTAATCTGGAGAAAATCTATTCCGTTCTTGAGCGAGTGCCATGTACCAATACTCCTCATCGAGGAGCATTTTGCGGCGATCCCTCGGCATCGGCCTCGCCGGATGAGTTTCTCGTAACCCATCCTGCATCATCCGAACCACCTTTCTCCCCGCATCAAAGGTATACTCTTCCCTTTTATTCGCTCGTGCCAACCCCTCACGACGACGCCGCTCTAACTTTTCCACCTCCTGCCCCTCCATGGCTCGCATCTCCTTCGCCTGATACACCAGGTGATCCCTTTCCCTCACTACCTCAATATACCTTCGTTTCCAAAAGTTCTCCACATGATGTGTCCGGTATACGGTGTTACCAACCTTCACAAATCCCACCGGCACCTCAGGTTCAATCTCTTCCTGTTCCTCCTCCCCATCCTCTGGTCCGGACAAATCAATTTCCTCGGGCTCCTCGTCATTTGGCCAGGGGTCCTCCTCGGGATCTTCCTCCTCCTCGTCCCCGGCCATGACGTGCTCATCAATCCATCCAGCTCCAGCCATAATCTCCTGCAAGGCATATGAACTCACATCAGACTTACAACACGGTACAAGTAACTTCAACACCTTTTTGCCCTCGTACACACTTAATATTTATGTCTAGTTCTACAGGATCACATGCCTAGGCTCTGATACCAACCTGTGACACCCCCAACCCTAGTGACGTCACCAGAGCCAGATTGTCAGTCCTGACTTCATTCTTGATCTAAAAAGTATTTTACAGACTTTTCGCCCAAAAATTCTGAACCGGTGTCCGGATCGAGCGCTTAAAAGTCCGTTCGGCCAAAAAATAGCTAACGACTTCGGAATGGCCCGAAATCCTGGGGGATGGCTTCAAAACAACCTTTCAGGTGTTTTACTTACATTTCTGGACTAGAAAGTCCTTTGAAAAACTTAACACCGTAAAATTACCAAAATACCCCTTTCGGGGTGGCAAATTACCAAAATGCCCCTGGCATCAGAACGATCTCAAAAGTGCATTGAAATGCTATTTTAAGCTTCCCGAATTCATTCTTGATCTAAAAAGTATTCTACGGACTTTTCGCCCAAAAATCTCGAACCGGTGTCCGGATCGAGCGCTTAAAAGCCCGTTCTGCCAAAAAATAGCTAACGACTTCGGAATGGCCCGAAATCCTGGGGGATGGCTTCAAAACAACCTTTCAGGTGTTTTACTTACATTTCTGGACTAGAAAGTCCTTTGAAAAACTTAACACCGTAAAATTACCAAAATACCCCTCTCGGGGTGACAAATTATCAAAATGCCCCTGGCATCAGAACGATCTCAAAAGTGCATTGAAATGCTATTTTAAGCTTCCCGAATTCATTCTTGATCTAAAAAGTATTTTACGGACTTTTCGCCCAAAAATCCCGAACCGGTGTCCGGATCGAGCGCTTAAAAGCCCGTTAGGCCAAAAAAATAGCTAACGACTTCGGAATGGCCCGAAATCCTGGGGGATGGAACTTCCCAACATCCTAGGATTCTCATAAAAGTTTCGCGTGAAATCGCGCTGGCTTGATATTTTAAATTACAGTGCAAAGTTTCAAGGTTCCCCGTATCAGTTAACCCCTTTCCAGTATTTGAAAAAATCTGAAATTTTTCCCTGATATAGATCTTTTAAAAATAACTAGGGTCTCTTTTCGCACTTTGGCAAAATCTAGCTCTAGCTATTTTTTATAAATTCGTGAAAAATCCTAATTTAGACGCCCTAAAAAATTGCTATTTTGGAATCTATAAATGTAATACCGCTCATCCGATCTCGGATTGATCTGATTTTTGTTTCCTTCAATTTGTATTTTTCGTTATCTTTGATTTGAGTCTACAATGACTATTTTTGAACTTTGAAATTAACATTGAATTGAATTACAAGAAAACCCAAAAAATACTTACTTGTTTTGACTTGCTATATTTAAAGAAAAATGCGGTTAACCACCAAGCTTCTAGTGTAAATTTTTTTTGTTTGTATTGTTGTAGGTGAGATATGGAGTACGAAGATAGTTGGTAAAGATGATTGAGAGTGGAAGAAAAGTGGAAGAAAGGGTTCGGGGAGGAGAGTTTATAAAGAGAAAAAAGCGAAGGAAAGAGAAGAAGGAAGACAGAAAAAAAATCCGTGGGTGACCACGTGGCATCACGGGAGGGGGAAGGGGGGGCCATGGGGAAGGGGGCATCACGGGGGAAGGGGGGGCCATGGGGGGCATCACTGGGGGGACACCACGTGGGGTGGGGGACCGCAACACATTGTTGCGGTTGGCATGCCAACCGCAACAAAGTGTTGCGGTTGGGCATGGTGGGGGACGGGGCCACGTGGCCAGGGGAGGGGATGCCACGTGGCGGGGGAAGGGGGACCGGGGGAAGGGGCCAACGGCAACACTTTGTTGCGGTTGGGGGCATGGGGGGGCATAGGGGAGGGGAGGACGGGGGGGGGGGGAACACCACGTGGGGGTGGGGGGACCGCAACACATTGTTGCGGTTGGCATGCCAACAGCAACAAAGTGTTGCGGTTGGGCATGGTGGGGGGGACGGGGCCACGTGGCGGGGGGAAGGGATGCCACGTGGCGGGGGAAGAGGGGGGACGGGACACGTGGCGAGGGAAGGGGAGGGGGGACCGGGGGAAGGGGCCAACCGCAACACTTTGTTGCGGTTGGGGGCATGGGGGGGATCATGGGGGAGGGGAGGACGGGGGGGCCATGGGGGGAAGGGGAGGCCACGTGGCGGTCGAGGGGAGGACGGGGGAAGGGGGCCATGGGGGAGGGGGGAAGGCCACGTGGTTGTCGAAGGGGACACCACGTGGGTGAAGGGGGTCAACCGCAACTCTTTGTTGCGGTTGGGCAGGGGGGTGGGGGGTAGGGGGAGACGGGGGGAAGGGGGAGGGGTCGCCATGGGGGGAAGGGGGTCCATGGGGGGCGCAACCGCAACACTTTGTTGCGGTTGTGTATTTACAATAAAAATACCAACCGCTACTCTTTGTAGCGGTTTGGTGGAGAAATTTTATTTCTCCACCGGTGGGTGTGGATCGGCTCCCATATATATATATATATATATATATATATATATATATATATATATATATACTATTCATTTTTCCTTCTTTTAGCTCTTGGAATAACAAGATATTATTGGTAAAATCTTATGGATAAGCATGTGATGTTATGCAACATATTATATACTCCCTCTGTTCTAGAAATATTTGACTTGCACAAACTTTAAGAATTTAAGTTTAAAATGTTTGCTTTTCTAATCTTGTCATCACGAATAAGCACTCATTTTACTCTCCTGCCCTTTACCTATCTGGCGCAGTATCGAAAATATTGATATATTACCACCGTCAAGGCCTCAACTATCTAGGCTCCACAACCCCATGACCATCACTTCAACCGCCGCCGCTGTCGCCAACAAAATCCCCCACCACTTTAATTGATAGGATCCTCCACCGCCACAATTCGGTGCAAATTAAAATGGTTGGATTTTCATACCAAGCGTCAATATATTGATTCATACTTGTGATCTCCATTATCACTGTGAGGGTGCTAAAAACAGTGGGCTATTCACCGCCTCAAACCACTACGTACACACACCCATCACCATAACCCATCACCATAAATTAATCAACCACCATTCATTTGCTTCCAAATTTAATTTCAAATCAAGTTTAACTTCTAAATTGAATATTAAACCTGAGGACAAATAAAGTTTATTGACGGGGATCAAATATAAAATACTCCGTATGATTGAGATCTAAACTTGAATTGATTAGATCATACATCAAAGTTGGTTATGGGATGTGATGGCAGTGGATGGTTGCGACAAGTAGGGTTGGCCGATGACCATGGGATGCGACGATAATGGTGGTCAGCCTAAGGCAAGGATAGTGGGTCGTGGTGGTCGAAGTGGCGACTGTGATAATTGAAGGGGTAAAGATAGGGGCAGGATGGGGTGGTGACTATGATGACGGTGGATGGTTGTAATAACAGAGGCTAGGCGATGATTATGGAATGTGCACGGTGGTGGTCAGCACAAGGCAACAACAGTGGGTAATGGTGGCCTAAGTGGCTGTTGACAGTGGCAGTTGGTAGGGGGAGAGGGAGAGGGGTGGGTGCGAAGGGTGGTGCTATGGTTGAGAAAAGATAAGGAGAAAAGTCTGAACAACCAAAATGATGAAAGGTTTGGTTAATTAGAGAAGGGCAAATGCGAAATTGAATAAAGATTCTAGTCTAAAAAAGAAAAGCGAGTATGATCGATTATTTTGGGATAGAAGTAGTATTAGATATAAATGAATGCTCATATTTTCTCTTTTATAGTTATTAAAGCAACATTATCCTTTTCAGAAATAAAAGTCATTATGGAACATCAACAACGTAAGAAAAAGGTAAATAGAGAGCATAATGGAGCTTTTATATAAGCTTAAAAAGAGAATCCTACAAAACACAATGAAAGCAAGTCCCGAGGACAAAGGGAATAGGAAACATTTACATATTAATGTAGTAACTAACACCCCCACCCCACCCACCCTCCACACATTTCCCCAACCCCTCCCCCCTAACTGAAGATAGTTCAAAAGAACTGACTTGAGTTGGAGGTTAATTCTATAGCAATGAATGTTAGATTGAACTCAATCATTTTTACTGAAAATCTAGACCACCATAAGACTAAAAATACGTGAGAATATAATCACGTACCTTTTGAAGCCATGATTCAATATCATCAACGAGAATAATTGATCGACATGCTCACCTTTGCATCTAGGGTAAGATCTTTCCCTCCTTATCCTTTAGAGATGAAAACATGTAGTACTAAACGGGGCATGCTATCACTTATATAAGTACAAGATGGGGGACCTAGTTCTACTAGGATTCCGATTATATTAGCTCAGCCATTAAGAGCCCATGTAACTAAATAGGCCATACACTTATACCATACCACATAGTAACAGAAAAATTGAGATGAGTATAGCCCAATACCTTAATGATCACTAAAAACTTATCTTGTGGCTAACCTTGAAAGAGGCGATTATCTTTGACTGCATATGGGAAAAGGAGATAAATAACTGCTTAGAACTTTTCCAAGAGACATCCCCATTTATCAGTACAAAAATATAACATGTAATAGATGTTTCGTTATCTGTGCAACCACCAAGGTCTGCATCTGCATAGCCAATTACCCTAGATCATCAATCCTTTTTATGCATAAACATGTGATCTTTGGTATTCTGTAAATATTGCACCTTCTTTTTGCAACCACCCAACAAGCAAAACGAGGATTAGTTACCTAGAACATTCACTGCATATGCAATATTTTGTCTCTTGCAATCATAAGATATACAAGAAACGAGCGTATTTTTCACAAGCCCAAATTATCGTACAACTTTGCGAAAATGTTATGTACCATTATTGAGAAGCCTACTTGAGACTATAGATGCACGTCCTTAACTAACAAACCATATGCTCGCTAACTGCTACCTCAAATCACTTGTTTGCTTCATGTATACTCCTTTAAACAAATCACTATTTAGAAGAGCAGTCTTTACATCCATGTGATGAGGCTTAAGATCAAATTATGACTTCGATGACATGATAATCCTGAAGTAGTCTTTTGAAGAAACCGGTCAAAAGGTCTTAGTATCATCTATTTCCTATATGTGGGTATATCTTTTTGTTATTAACCCACTCTTATACCTTTCAGCATTCCCTTTGAGTCTCTCTTGGTTTTAAATATCTATTGATTAAAAACCCTTCGAAATTTCAAATAACTCTCAAACCCTATTTTGTGCCATAGAGTCCATCTTATCCTTCATTGCATAAATCGCCTCAGGCATCCCCAGTTAGAAAAAAAATTTGGTTATAAGTCAATGAATCAGCTACGTCCCTAATATCATAATCTTGTTCTCCCATATAATACATAATTAGTAAATAAAGCCGGTTTTCCATTTCTATGTGACCTTATCATGGGAACATATGAAATGGTTGGGTAATATTGGCCTGTGTATGGATAGGCTACTTTCTTCTAGACATGATTCTATTTCTCCCATGGTTGAAGCACAACTGCCTCATATGCTACAAGAATTCGAACTATAACCTGTGCCTTTTTGGAGCTTCACACGTAGTCACAATCACCTATTCATACTCCAAAATTTTATTTGTCATGGATTCAACGATTCTTGTGCCATACCTAGGATAATAAAACTTATCACCTTTAGAGGCCTCAAGGTAACAGATAAAAGAGCAAGAAATGGTTCTATGGTCTAACTTTTGATGGCTCTCATTAATTAATTAATTTGACATCCCTCATTCAATCTATAAGCCCAAAAATATTTCTATCAACTATGTTTTCCTACCTTTTGCTACTCCTCTACTAAAGTGTATATAATTTTTTATACTTATGGTTACGGATTGTTTCTTCGACACATAATTTCTATCTCATTCCCTTTTCCTATATGCTTCTTTCTACCTTCTTTTTGTCGTTCTATTTTTAATTTATAAAATCTATTGATTCTCCAATTACTTTTAAAGAGCCATTTTCATAAGCTCGCACCATTTCGTGCTTACGTATTTCTTTTCTATATGTTGACATTCTGCCGACAAGCTTTTTGTCCTACACATGGACAATTGACTTGCCTTTCATTGGCGTATGGATTATAAAAGAGATATATCTTGCGCTGGAGTTGCCTGTAACATGAAGCAATCATGAGAAGCTTCTTACTATGCAATTTTTTTGGGTTTATTTTTGTAACCAAACACATGGATTTTATTCAAAATACTATGTGTTTGAGGGTGGATGTTAGATAATCTTAGATCAATCTAGAATTGTTAACAATAACGTTTGGATAAGAAGTGATTAGTTATCATTTGAGATAATATTGTTAGGTTGAGATATTAATAGATTTGAGTTATACTCTGCATCTATATATAGGTGCTTGTACTTAACTAACAATAATAAAATAAAATTATATTTGATATTTCTATAAACATGAATTTCCAATATACCTTATTGCATTTATCCACCCTCTGCTTCCCGGGTTGTCATTATGGTAAATATAAAAACTTGGAGAAACTGTATGGACTTAGTGAACTTGTAACCTCGAGGTGTGGCTCGGGTAGAAAGGGAAATGAGAGAAGTCAGAAAAGAGAAAAAATAGGTGGAGATGTGTGGAAGGGAGGTGGTCGCCTAGGAGCGCTTCGTCTGAGTGGACTTCCTTGTGCGATGCCAATGAGTGTTGTGGGTTCTCTCTTTGTTTGATGGGAGATCATTGGTAGGTGATAGGATCTTTGATTTGGGGATTCTTGCTGTATTGTCAATCTAATCTTTGGATGGTTTTGTGTGGTGCTTTGTTTTGGGTCTTGTGTGTGCTTTGCTTGGATCTTGAATAGTTGTTGTTTGTTCCTTTTGGGTTTGAGATGGAAGATGCAGCCCTAGACTCTGCTTATCTGGAGTCGCCTCAGACTCTTGCTAGGTAGTGTCGTCTTCTTGTTTTGGATGTAGAAGTGGTTGCTTCTTTGCAACAATAATGGGCCAATACTTTAATTGGTGAAATTTTCAATACCAGAAATCTCTCTTGCTCCTTGCTACAATGTGTGGTGGATCAATTCTGAAGTTTTCAGGGCAATGTTCTTATGGAACCTCTAGGTCATTCTTTTGCACTTCATTTTGCCTTTAGCTTTGATTTGGAATTGGTCATTCGAGATAATCCACGTAACGTGAGGGGTACTTTGATGCTTTTGCAGCACTGTAAACCGATGATGGCCTTGAAGCAGATTGGATTCGCATGTAGATCATCAGGTGCAACTTCATTGTGTGCCACTGGAGTTGTTGTGCTTCGATATGGGTGGCCTCATTAAAAAGGTTTTTGGCCAGTTGCTCAAAATTGACCGGTCACCAATAAAACAACATCGTCGGGACTATTTTCAAGTTCTGGTTCGAATTCGGGTAAATGATCCACTCATCCCCTGTATCTTTGTTCGATTGGAGCTGGGGTTTTCTCAATGGATTCAAGCTTAGTATGAAAAGGTTTTTCATGTATGCTATAGGTGTAGTGAGCTTGGCCACTAACTTATAGCTGTCGACTGCCATTACGGGTTGTGATATATCGATTAGAATTGACATGTTTACAGTATGCATATGATGATCATACTTCCATGATGGCCTATAGAGATGAACCCTGTTTTAAGGCTGCTTTAAGAGCATTTGCCAACACGAATTGGAAGAAGACTACGCGCATTATCCTAATGAAATCTTTTGATAGTCCTGAGCTAGTGTATGTGACAGATAACATTGATAGTGTGGACTCGTCAGAGGATTTGATCATTAAATTGGATGGTGGAATAGAAAATCTAGCTAAGTTGTTGGTTCCAACTTGTCCGGTTCATTTTCTCATGAGTTCTTTTTGGCCGAAAGCAATAAATTCATTGCTTTCTTTCTCCATGATGAGACAATGGCAGTAGTGCCTGCCGAAGTTGCAGGTGTGGTTAGTGAACAGATTCGGGAAGATGCTAACGTGGCCATTTTTCATTCCTTACATGCACTGGTACCGTCCATCTTTCCACCTCAAAGTCAATGCATCTTCATGCTGTCTCAATGCCAGATGTCAACCTACACAGCCATTAGAAGCTTAGGAAAACCACGCTGGGTTGGAACCCCAAGGCATACTTATTAGAACCTGTGTTAGAAAATGTTGAGCCCCATTTTAACCTCTTCTGGATTTTTTTGGTAGGTATTATGATGTTGGGCCTTATCTCGGCCAGGGTAAATAGGCTGATGACAATGTGCTAGATATGCTCGTTAGACCACATGCTTTAGATTTAGCTCAACAAGACAATCGTGTCATTTTATTCCAAGAGGGCGTTGCGGGTTTCAATCAATATGACTCTCTTCTTCCAGCAAACGGGCTTGGGCTATATAACATAGAGGCTAGCCCGTGAAGGGCACTTCGAAAGAGGTTTGTTAAGAGTTCAGAGGCTTCACCACAAGAAAATATGTATTTTGCGACGGAGTTTTAGCGACGGAAGGTATTCCGTCGCTAAACATGTCTTTAAGCGACGGAATATACCGTCGTTAAAACTCCGTTGCAAAATACTATTACCGACGGAAGACACCGTCGGTAAAAGTATTTTGCAACGGAGTTTTAACGGCGGACTTTTAGCGACGGAATTACCGTCGCTAAATATTTTTTATAAAATTAGTAATTTTGAGTTTTTTTTTAAAATTATTTAAACGACGGAATAAAACCGTCGCTAAAAATTCTGTCGCAAAAGTCTTTATAATAAGACATTCACCGACGGAGTTTTAGCGACAGTCTTATTCCGTCGCTAAAGCTCCTCCATTTAAATCCAGATCTGGTTTCTTTCTCTCTCCCCGTTCTCTCTCTGAAATTCTGCTCCCACCCACCCACCGCCGTTCTCACCTCCGGCGACCCTTCTCTACGGCGACCCAGCTCCGGCGACACTCCCGTCCCCCACCCGACGCCGCGCCACCAAGCCTTGCACTCCGGTCGTGCCACAAAGCCTCCACTGTCGCCGCGCAAGGAAACCCACCACTGCCGCCGCACCACCAACGCCGGCGCCGTCGTACCCACCTCGAGATTTGTATGTCAATTGCCCTAAATTATCTGAATTTTTTGTTAATTTGTCTTCAATTTAGGTTCAATTTTTTGTTAATTTGTCTTTAATTTATCTGAATTATTTAGATTTGTATGTCAATTTAGGTTCAATTTTTTGTTAATTTGTCAATTGCCCTAAATTATCTGAATTATTTATGATGTCATTCACTTTGTTGTTCAGACGGATCTTGGCTTATTGAAGAACTTGAACTTGTTATCTCTAATTTTCCTTAATTCTTGACGAGGTAGGGAAGAAAACCATATTCGGTAGTTAGTCTGTAACACCGATATAGATCATGGTGACGCTGAAAGGTCATAGATTATGGGCCATTGCATGACATCAGGATAAGAAAGCCTCTGTATTGTTTATTCAATTCAACCGACCACTAAATTGAAGTAATTGAACCATAATTGAACCCTAAGTAAATCCTAAATTGAATGCCCTAATTGAATCGAACCCTAAATTAAACTAATTGAACCCCTAATTAAACCCTAAATTGATTGCCCCAATCTAACCGAACCCTAATTGAACCCTAAATTGAATGCCTCAAATCAACCGAACCCTAAATTGAATCAATAGAGCCCCCTAATTGAACCCTAAATTGAAGTAATTGAATCCTAAATTGAATGCCCTAATTGAATCGAACCCTAAATTAAACTAATTGAACCCCTAATTAAACCCTAAATTGATTGCCCCAATCTAACCGAACCCTAATTGAACCCTAAATTGAATGCCTCAAATCAACCGAACCCTAAATTGAATCAATAGAGCCCCCTAATTGAACCCTAAATTGAAGTAATTGAATCCTAAATTGAATGCCGTAATTGAATCGAACCCTAAATTAAACTAATTGAACCCCTAATTAAACCCTAAATTGATTGCCCCAATCTAACCGAACCCTAATTGAATCCTAAATTGAATGCCTCAAATCAACCGAACCCTAAATTGAATCAATAGAACCCCCTAATTGAACCCTAAATTAAAGTAATTGAACCCTAAATTGAATGCCCTAATTGAATCGAACCCTAATTTGAACTAATTGAACCCCTAATTAAACCCTAAATTGATTGCCCCAATCTAACCGAACCCTAATTGAACCCTAAATTGAATGCCCTAATCCAACCGAACCCTAAATTGAACTAATTGAACCCTAAATTGAATGCCTCAAATCAACTGAACCCTAAATTGAATCAATAGAACCCCCAAATTGAACCCTAAATTGAAGTAATTGAACCCTAAATTGAACCCTGCCCTAATACAATCGAACCCTAAATTGAAATAATTCAAGTGCATCGGATATGTGAATTTTGAACATTTTTTTCCCATTTGAACATTGATCATTTGTTTGATAATTTTAGGTTGTTAATTGTGCGTTTTAGAATTGTGATTATTGATCGATGATTTTAGGTTATTAGCTGTGCATTTGAAGTAATTGCGATTATTAATTGATGATTTTAGATTGTTAATTGTGCATTGAGCATTTGAGATATTGAGATTATTGACGGAGGATGGGACCCAATTGGATTGAATGTGTGGTTTTTGTTAATTTTTATTGCATTGAGCATTTGAGAATTGAGAATTGAGGTTGTGGACGGAGGATGGGACCCAATTGGATTGAGATACCTGTTAGTTAGCGCAGACACGGACAGCACGTCTGATCGACGGTGTCCGACATTTAAAAAATAAATTAACTTATGCCGATGTGTCTGGAGGTGCGTGTCGGTGGGCGTCGGACACGTGTCCGGAGGCTTCGGACACGTGTCCAAAGGCGTCGGACACGTGTCCGGAGGTGTCAGACACGTATCGGACACCATATCGACACCCTATATGAGGTGTCGGAATTGAGATTGTTGACGGAGGATGGGACCCAATTGGATTGAGATACCTGTTAGTTAGCGCAGACACGGACAGCACGTCTGATCGACGGTGTCCGACATTTAAAAAACAAATTAACGTATGCCGATGTGTCTGGAGGTGCGTGTCGGTGGGCGTCGGACACGTGTCCGGAGGCTTCGGACACGTGTCAAAGGCGTCGGACACGTGTCGGTATGTGTCGGACACGTGTCCGGAGGTGTCAGACACGTATCGGACACCATATCGACACCCTATATGAGGTGTCGGAATTGAGGTTGTTGAATGTGCATTAAATTTAGGTTAGTTAGGTTAATGCGACATTTTTAGCATGCACCCCCTGGAATCTAATCGTGGCTCCAGCGCTGGCTATAATTACCCCTAATTAGCCCTAAGTTAATGTTTTTTCTTTCTATCCTCAATGTCTGTTTCGTTAATTAATGCCCTAACATATCGTTAAACCACTATTTTTGCAGGCCTCGTATGAACAGCTAAGGGGGTCCGAGCAGCAGTCCGGACAGCCATCAGCGTCCACTAGTACGGCTGCGAGTACTGGGGGGTTGAAGCGATGGCTGGATACGCCGGAGGTCGTGAATCGGCCGAAAGGCCGCATACGCGGCCTGCCTAGCACGACTGCTCGTGCCGTGATAGGAGCGTCCTCACCCCCTGCTGCCCTTCCACAGACACCGGCTCCTCGGCCTCAGTTGGACGACGAGGAGATCCAGCGCATTGCTACAGTGGTGTGCCGGATGATCAGGGAGCAGGGCACTGCTGGACAGGCCGCCCCGGCCCCGGATCAGCAGGATCCAGATCCGGGACTCAAGAACCCCTGATGAGCCCCTTCCCGTGCCCGTTCCTAGCTTCCCCCCCCCCCGTGCCCGCCTTGTACTCTTCTCCCCTCTCCTAACCGGCTATATCCGGTTCCCGGCTTGTACATATATGAATTTTTTTTATTATAAATTTTTTTTATAATTGATTATATATATTTCTTTTTGTATTGATTATTGCGCGTTGTTGTTGAGATTTGAAAATTGTATTACAGGTTTGGGTAATTGAAAAATAAAAAAAAATTTCAAAAAAAAAATTGACTTTTGGCGACGGATTAATTCCGTCGCTAAAGTATTCCCACAATCAGTTATTTAGCGACGGAATATTCCGTCGCTAAATAAGTTTTTTAGCGACGGAATATTCCGTCTCAAAAATATAAATCCGTCGCTAAAGAATATAATTCGCGACGGAATATCCGTCGCTAATTAAAATAAATCCGTCGGTAAAAATTACATATTTAGCGACGGATTTAAAACATTCTGTCGCTAAACTATTAGTGACGGGCTTTTATACGAGGGATATTTAGCGACGGTGAATCCGTCGCTAATTCTTTTAGAGACGGAGTTTTGGCTTTTAGCGACGGATTACCCCGTCGCTAAAACCCTGTTTTCTTGTAGTGGCTTCTTCTTCCCCCGCTTTCATCCTCACTATGCTAGAGTGCTCTTTGGACAGTGAAGATTCTCTTCATCAACTATAATATGTAGAGGCCTCAAATGATCTTGTGCTTCGAATTGGTTGGGGAAACGACAGAGTTGAGGCTTTAGCGCGCTATTGCATCTCGTCATCCTTATTTTCATCATACTCTAGACGTAAGCAACATGATCACTTTATAATTCTTTCTATGGATCAGAGGAATTTGGGCTGTTCGCATCTCAAGTTAGTAATGAAAAGAGAGTGAAGTCTGTTAGAGTGGGAGGGAGAACAACTTTTTAAAAGAAATTATGTTATAAAGGTGAGGCATCATTTGCTAAGACACACCAAAATTTTCATGCAGCGGACGATCTGGAATTAGGATGGGCTTGTATGCATTTGTGGAAGCCAGTGCATACGGCTGCGTCTAGAAGTTCCACTTCATCATCTTTTCGAAAATGCCATAGAGAGGAGTCAGGCAAGCTAGAAAAGATCGAACAGACACGTTCTGTTGAGACACTATATGCTGATCAACCTTCTGGTCAGTTCCGTTCTCTCTTTTGTTCACCTAACTCTTTTGATGCATCCTATGTTTTTTATGCTGCTATTGAGGATGTTGTATTTACGATATACTCTTTGATGTGCTTGCCTGTTACTCGAGTTAACGGGTCCTTTCTGACCCTTTAGAGCCGCAATGTCGCTTTTCATACCTCGAGTTTCTTCCCTTGGTTTAGGTGAGATTAGTAGTTCTTGGTCGTGCTCTTGAACTTAGGCATGTGATTGAACATGATGCCAGATCGTGGTTCTAGATAGCCCATGAGGAATTGGATTGGCAGAATTTAGGTCTAGCACGAGGCTCTACTATGTTAACTGTGGCCTTGGTGGTTGGGCCCTACTAACCACGGGTGGCGCAATGAAGCTAGTCTACTGGAACTGTGGTGGCATGGACTAGGCCACCATAGTTCGTACTGCATTTGGATTGATTCGCAAGCATCTTCCAGATGTTTTTTTCTTCATGGAAATGAAATTGCAATTCTCAAAATTTGCTCTTTTATTTTGGAAATTAGGGTTTACTAATTTTGTTAGGGTTGATCCTATTGGGTCTAGTGGTGACTTTGGCTGCGGTGGTTGCCTTCCTTTGCTCTGCCGATAGGGGTAGTACATAAAAACATCATCGTAGCCTATTACAAAGGACTTGATGATTTTTTGGTGTACTATGGCTTTGTTTATGGTCACCCTCGAGTTCAGAGCCAGGAAGATATTTAGAGTTACATCTCCTCTATTTTGTCATCCCTCCCTGGGCCTTTGTTTTTAGCTGGTCATTTCAATCAGGTTTTGTGTCCAACTAAAAAAACACAGGCAAGAACTTTGCTATAATCCTGGGTGCTCAATCCTTATGCAATTTTCTTGCGTCTTTTGGTCTTTCTAATGTTTGTTGGGATCGGCCTATTTTCACTTGGGTGTGAGGTTCTCCTAATAGGGGGTTTGTTTATAAAAAAATTAGACTGCATCATGGCGTATCCTTTTTAGATTGTTCTCTTTTCTCATGCAATCGTTAAAAATCTAACTATTTAACAATCGGATCACGCGCCAATATTCTGCTCACTTCAGCATTTTTATCCTCTACCACGAGGCTTTGAAGCTATATACTTTTCCTCCCTTCAGGTTTTATCGATAATAAAAGGAGCTTGGCTGTTGTCTGCTGATGTTGGTTCCCCTCCTTTTAAAGTCATGCGTAAAAGTAAACTGATGTTGAGAGTTCTAAAAGGCATGGAGCTTGACTAAATTTGGACAATTGGAAAGTCAGATTGAAGATATGCAAAAATGACTTCTGTTTTATCAAGATGCGTGTCCGTTGTCGCCAAATTACAGCCTGGAGGATTTTTTGCTACAACGGAAACTTGACTTCCTGGTAAAATGTGAAAGTTTTTTGAACCCACTAGACCAAGATTACTTGGCTAGATGAGATAGATAAGAATACTATGCTCTTTCACACTATACAGTGATTAGGCGTAGGGCTAATCATATCGCTTCTCTGCGAGATAAGACAAGTGTGTTGACCTCTGATGAGGATTCCATCAGATCCATCATCGTTAAGTATTTCAAAAATTTATTCTCTTCCAAGCTAGGGCTCAACCCAACATGTGCCTCCTGAGCAACTGGTTCCATTTTGTAATGACAATAATTAACACTGGAATATTGCTGACCTTTTCCTCCCAAACTCACACTCCTGGAATCTGAGTACTTTGTTATATACATTTTCTTCAACAATAGCTTCACTAATCTTAAAAGTAGTTCCCTCAGGAGGTAAGGACGTGCGTTTCTGGCCAACTGCTAAGAGAGACGTGACAGCTTAAACTTACAACTGGCTGCGCAACATAGAGCACCACACTGTTTCTTTTACTCCTTTGGTGCTTCCTATATTTGGCGTAGGGTCTGGAAGTTACCGGTGCCAAAAGAGATTAAATTCTTTTGTAGCAATTTCTACATCAACAATTGGTAGTGTCCATAGAATTAGTGAAAAGGCACTATCAGTTGTCTAAAGGTGTCCGCTTTGCCTGCAGCATCTTGAAACTCATGACCACATGTTTCTTCATTGTGGTCAAATACATCACATTTGGGTCCGAGCTTTAAGAATACATGCTTGTTCTCGGAGTAATGCTGCTAAGGAAGGGTTTCTACTTTGCCTTAGGAAGCCTATTTTTCATAATCAGACCAATTTAGTCTTCCTGACTAGAGTGCTGGTTTTACTTTGAGTTAGTAAAACATGTTATTACTAAGCCTTAGAAAACATGCTATTACTAAGCCTATTACTTATCCTCAAGGATGAACATTTCATTGCGGACCACATTTTAAGGCTTAGTAATAGCATGTTTTTCAACGCCAGATGTACTCCCAAGTTCCAAAGTTGTGTCCAGAAATAGCTTTTAGAGTTCATACCAGCAATGTATAATCATCAGCGTGTTTTGAGCATTTTTTACCACCCATTATCCCTATGCACTTTTCAGCTACATGTGCCCATTTCCACCATCTATTTTCTATACTGTCGATATTATAAAGCCGTAGACTTCTGGCTTACATATTTATGACTATGTTCATATTGTCATGTTTGTTTTTAATTCAACGCGTTATTGGCCTTACTGATGCAAATGCTGATACAAAAGCGGCTATGTCACTTGCTATTACATGGTTATCAAAAAAGACTTGCTTGCGTATTATTATTTTGCTTCCTGTAACACCCGAAACTTTTAGGTGTCTATAAATTATTTTTTTTGCCTTAATCTAATTAAATTTGGGTCTTTTTATAATGTTAAAGGTTGTGGATGAAATTAGGAAGAATTGACTAAAGTGTAAGAGTTTTTAAAGCACATTTAATTATTTTTAGGGTTAGTATAAATATCCTGGTATAGTCTCTAGCCTTTAAAGACAATTCAATAAGCCTCCTTGTACGTGAAAGCCAGAGAGTGAAAGAGACAGAAAGATGAAGCTTAGTCTCTTCTCTTTAATTTTAGCTATTCGTTTAGGTGTTTTAAATTGTGGTTTTGGGTGCATTTGGGAGGGTATTAATGTGTGAGTGCTAGGCTTTAGGTGTATATTGTGTGTGTTTCAGAGGTGTGTTTGAGAAGAAGGCTGTTGTAGAGTAGCATAAGAGTGGGTTAGGTATTATCAATATATATTTCATTACTAACCCGATTGATGTTTTTTATATTTTATGAAAACCTTGTTGTGTTCACTTCAACTTTTCAGTTTTAAGTTTTCTCGAATCTTACGTTTTCATATCGAAAAATAACCTTAAAGTCAATTCACTGTAGAAGTCCAGAATTTACAGTTTCTGGTAGTCACTTCGATTTATCATAAAATAACCATTGGTTTTTGGTGAACTTTATATTTCTAAAAACCTCAAAAAGTCTTCTTTAACTTTGTTGTTCCGAGTTTTCTAAGATTCATAGTATTTTTACTCTAAAATAACCATTGAACAAAACTGGTCTGTGCAGAGATGTGTTGTTTCTATTCGTCACTTCAATTTGCTATAGAAAATTCATTACTCATTTGATTTTTCTGATTCTTATATTTCTGAAAACTTCAGTAAGTCTAATTTAACTTTGAAGTTATGAATTTTTTTTTATATTTGTCATGTTTCTGCTTCAAAACGGTCAATGTATAAAACTAGGATTTGCTGAAACTTTCGACATAGAAGTTTTTGGATTTTTGTTGGGCATGCGAAGGGCCTGAAATGATTTTATATTGAAAGTTATATTCTCAAATTAATTGGCATAGTAAACAAAATTATTTTTAGCTGAAAATTTTATAATGATCTGATCTTACTGAGACGCTTAAGCCTGAAATTTTGCAGGATTCTAGTGCCATTTGGTGTACTTTTGAAATAAGATCCTTAGCGTTCAATTTAAGAAGCGGTTACGGATTCAAAAACGAAAAATTCCAAGGAGCTCTTTTTTGTCTGAAAAACCCAACTAGTCGTTTAAAAGAGTGTTTTGAGTATTTTTGGGGTTATGTTAGGGTTTTTAACTAGTTTCGTTGTCTGTGCAAATCGTTGCGAATTGAATTATTCTGATAATAGGATTGAGCACTGTGTAGGCAGTTAGTATTGGTCTTATGGTATTGTAGTTTAGACGGTGTTCTGATATATGTTTTGCCCCAACTTTGGTTCCTCAGAAGACTTCTGATTTTGGTTGATCGAGTGACTAACTTAGTTTCGGATTCAGGTAAGAGATTCTATCTGAAACCCCATTTCATCAATTTGACCTCGTATGTTTTATTTTGATTTGTTTTCAAACTTCATTGAAACTTCAATTTTATGACCGACATAAATTTTTTTTTGTTTGAAATTGTCCATAAGACCCTATCTTGAGCCTTAAAGCAAACATTTGAAATTCTTATAAATGCTCATCTGTTTTATTAATTCAATTATGATACAACATTTTTTTGTTGTTGTTGATATAAAGTAGAATAACATTGATATGTTATGAGTTCGTCACCTATGATACAACATTTTGAATTGTGTTTATTTATTTTAATATTGATATGAGTTAGTAAATCGAAGGAGTTATAAGGATGGTGTGTATTGTTAGCGTTATAATGATAGTCTGTTGATTTGGGTTGAACTGGTTATTTTAATATTGATATGAGTTAGTAAATCTAAGGAGTTATAAGGATGGTGTGTATTATTAGCGTTATAATGATAGTTTGTTGATTTGGGTTGAACTGGTACCTAAGTGGACTATTTAGCGTACATATGTATATGTAAAGCGTATCTGAACACTGCCAAAGTGGCTTTACTGTAGTGTACTGTTCATGTTCAATTCTAGTTATTTCTGTTTTTTATTGTACC
Organism: Escallonia herrerae; assembly: GCA_033070095.1. Classification (NCBI taxonomy): domain Eukaryota; kingdom Viridiplantae; phylum Streptophyta; class Magnoliopsida; order Escalloniales; family Escalloniaceae; genus Escallonia; species Escallonia herrerae. The sequence goes on from JAVXUP010001690.1 coordinate 26,068, forward strand.
TGAAATAATTTTGAGGGATTAAGTTGATACTATTACAATCTGTCTATATCGAAATGCTATAGTTTTATTTAAAAATCCTTTTAAAAATTGTCAATTGACTGTGTATGGAAAATCATTCGAATTGCTCCATTTTTAATCTTTGATCGATTTTACTGGGCTCTTAAAAGCTCACTCTCGTTTGACTTCTTTTCCGCATGTGATAACCAGCATTAGGTTGTCTGAGTATGGATTATAGCCGAGCGAGATAATTTGAGTTAAATTTTGGTATTGATCATTAACACCTCTGCTTGGGTGAATTGTTATTATTTTTTTTACATAGAATTGACGTTTCATTTAGGACAGTACACTAAGAGTAGTACCTTATTTGATGGTTTAATTACTCTGACCGGTTGGTGGTACTATAGTGGTTGAGTTTGAGGGTATTATTTTCTTAGTGTAAATGATCGAGTGAGTGTCTAACGTTCTGAATTTTCCGGATCATTACACTTCTTCACTTGGACTTATACAGATAAAATCTAGTACAAAGCGAGGTTGCTCAGAGCCTTTTAGCAACATCCTTTTGTGTAACATAGCTTCTAGAAGCCGGAAGGTGCATACTATGCACATTGCCGAAGCATTGGCGTCTTTTGCTTCAGCTTCAGAGCATGGCGGAGGACAAGAGTAGTTTGAAGGCGAATAGAGCTGCGGTATTTTGTTTGTTTGTTTTTTTTTATTTATAAGCTTCTAAGGTGTTTGTCCGGTTGTTATTACTTGTAAAGCCCTGTTTTGTTTTCATACTTTACCTTTCGACCTTGTAATGACTCCATATACTTGCGGTTTCTTCTTTCGTATATATTTCTAAATTCTCTCAAAAAAAAAAACAATAAACTTGTATAGATATACTAGCATTGTCCCTGTGAATCTAATAACAATGGTGCATGGCGTGATCCGTTTAAATTGGATTCCAAAACCTTGGCTCTAGGAAGCCTTTCTCTGGGATAAAGTCCATCGTTACACCTTGTGAATCTCTAACCTTCAAGGCCGAATCTCAAGAGAACATCCTGATGTTCTTAGTTACAACTTGGAATATTGCTGATATGTCCAAGATACTGTTGAAAGAATTTAGGCTTTAATTTGTATTTTCCACAACAAAAGTATTAATAACATTATGTGATTAAACATAACAAAATAACAGTAAATAATTAAAAGTAATTCGATATGAACACTTGATAGAATTCTATAATATAGAGTAGTAAAAGGATATGAAAATAGCTGGTCCATGAGAGTCGCGACAAAGCCGCTGTCCTAAAGACGTTATCGTCTCCCTACGTGCAGGTGTTGACGGCAGATAAAGTCTCCAAGATAAAACTCATTAACGCAGCTATGTCTCCTTCATGTGCACGTCCACAGGAAGATGGTAAGAATCAGTCTATGATCACGTTGCCCAAGTATAAAATATATATTATAGATATGTAGAAAATATATTATGATAGTAGAGTAGAGAACACTAAGTTTTGGAAGCCTGGTAACTTCAAAACTTTTATATCACACCCCATGACCTTATATACTTGGTCAATCGTTATCCATTTATCGACCACATAAGTAAGTTTATAAAAACTTTTGTAACTTATGAAATAATAATAATCTTTTCAATAATGTCAAACAATAAAACATATTATATACTCCATAAGCAAATATGAGTTAATAATACTCATTATTGCATTTGTAACTCATTCATAATTTACATGTAAGTAAATATCATAGAGCCATAGATTGCAATATAAATATAATGCCATAATGTATATTTTATTTTATTTTATTAAAATATTCCAACAACCCCCCACTATTTTGATAAAATAGAATGATAATTTAAAAAACCACTGATGAAATGTTTATAAAGTCTCACAATTCTAACAAAATTTAAAACATTTTAAAAAAATATCAATGATAAATTAAAATAAAACTCCTTTATTATTATATTACTATTTTTTTCTCTTTCACAAAATAAAGTCATGGTTTATAAACTCAGAAAGTAATAAAAATAAAAAAATACATAAATAAGATGGGTAACTTGTACTGTGCAATAGGTTTTGGTGCCTTCCGGGCTTGAACCAACACTTAGTGTCGACAACTTCCATTTGAGAGAGCCGTAATGGACTATGCCTTGAATTAGGTCCCTTGGCCAAACTTCAATTGTCACACACACAATACTGATATGGGACTTAGTTCGCAGGTTAGCGCTATTAATGGCTATGCGCTCTTATCTTGATTCTCATGAGAGTCTTTAGGAAATGGCCCATGGTTCCCACAGTCACGGCCTCACGACCGCTCTCACTTAGGTGAGTCCTCCAAGGGTACGTGTGACATGTACCTCGCAAAAATATTCGTCTCGGGCTCATTCAGGAAAAATCCCTTCCTAAACATCACACTAAGTAGCACAAGCACCGTACGGATGGGGATGAGACACTCTCTTATTAACAAAATGGTGCTACTTTTATCACGAGTCACGCTCTACGGGTTGTTTCTACCCATTGAACCTTCTTCATGGGATCTATAATCACAAATGATGGGTAACTCCTGCTGGTGACTCCCTGTGGGCTCACCCCATCCGCCTCAGGTGAAAAAGGATCTAGCCTCTGTGCTAGTCCCGAGGCAAGTTGCGCAACTTTTATGAAGCCTTTATAACTTATTTTCTCTTCATCGATGAAGTACCACAAGTTTGCAGAATTTTAAGGGCCCAATAATGCACATCGAAGCAACATTATGGATCTCATCAAGTAAATCAAGTTTCAGTGGTAGCATCCATTTCGCTTAGCATCAAAGATGATACTAGTCAGTAACCTCACTACTAGGAAACAATCCTTTAATTAGTAGTTTACTACTAGGAACTAGTCTTGTTAATATATTGTGACCAGTAGTCTTTCACCTATTAGGAGCCACGTTGTCCTCAACATTTGTCATGCTGCGCATAACATAATCTCACATCAATAGCAACTTTATAAAAATCTTCTGATAATTTTTAAGAATTTTGAATTTCAATTCTCAAGCTTTGTAAAAGTTAGATAAAATCTACTTGCAAATATGGTTTCGAATTTGTGACAAATATTTGGTATCCAAGATTTAAAATATTAAAAAAAATTTAACGTCTCGTATTCTAAAAAACAAAACTTAGATACCATTTGAAATAAATATAAATACCACAACTATAAATATCAAAACAATCATCAGAAGTCAAAGACTTCGGTTATCATAATTTAACATCGTTACCAAAATATAATTTCAATCTCTAGACTTTGACAACATCTATTTTGTATTTTTTTTCTTTTCCTTCTTCTTCCACGATTTTTTCTCAATTATACAGAACAACCATACATGCCTAGAGATCCAAGCTAGCAAAGCTAAATGCAAGAAACAGATATACATGCATGAGATATATTACATAATCTCACTACGCGTACATGCACGCGACATGCTAAAATAGTCTTAAAATTAAGAACATATTATCTATAGATGTTCTTTATGTCGCTAATCTTCTTTGTATATACATGACTCAAGAAATCATAATTATCTTCAAATCATGTACCCCGACATTTCGCAGTCATGTATTTATCAAAGAATTTAACATTGAAATAAGGATTTTTATAATTTTATCAAACAATTTATTTCATAGACACACTCAGCAAAATAAAATCAGCTTCAAGTTACTTGTTTTACAAAAGCCAATAATCCCATGAAAATTTTTCTTTAAAGATTAGCGACTTTAGGTGATTTATCAAACTATAACTCTATTCGTAAAATCTCAAAAGTTCCTTTTTTTTTCTTTTCCAAACCAAAACCATGTGTCAAAAATTATTAAAAAGGAATAAGTGTAGGTATTACTCAAAATACAACTACTGACAGGCAAACATAATAATTTACAAGTAAAGGCATCTGTGTTATTTTCACTAAATATTTTATATTTTGAATCCAATTCATACACAAAAAACAAGTATCTAGAAAAAGTTCATTTTATTTTCCTTTGCTTTTCTCTATTTGATATCCACAAATGAAAGTGCTAGCTCAAAAAAACATCCACCGCAAGTAAGAGACGTACGCTCATCATACTTAGAAAATGTTTACCCTTTCATTTAAAACGTAATGCTTTTTATTTTCTTTTCTAGTTTTTTTTAAAGACCGAAAAAGTTGTAACCCGATTTTTCCTTCCAAAAGAACATGCAAAAATAGTTGAACTAAAACTTAACCCCCACAATTCCAAGGCTTAATTCTCTCATCCTAAAAGCATTCCAATTTGTTAAAGATTCCAAAAAAAAATAAAAAATTACCTCATTAAATCGTGTTGTTATTGTTTAGTTGTAACACCAGACATTACCTAAGTTACCCATGTTGTATATTTTATGAAAAGATGTAGTTAAAAATATTTAGGAAATAAGTGTAAGTATGCATACAAAGAAGACACAACCATTCTTCTCAATTAAAGCTAAATATTAATTCTTCCTTAAACAAGTTTATATAGATATATTAAGGTAGATTTCTCTGGATATGCATGTTTAACCACTTTTGTATAACATCTTACAATGCATCGAAAGCATTACCATGTGACTTGAGAAAACTAATCTTGTCGTGCATATAAATGACATCATATTCTCAAGTAACTATATTGTCACTCATGTAACTTACAGGCATGCATTATGTACACAAGTGAATATGTGACTAACAGTTTCATCAGTACAACATGTTTATTCATAAGAAACGGTTACATACTTTCAATGTTTTTTCAATGGACATCAATTTAATTAAATAGCCTTTTGAAATTATGATGCCTCTAGTCTACTTCTTCCAAGATTTACTAAAATTGTTAACAACTTACCTCGATGCTTGATATAGAATATCTGAAAAGTACAAGCTTTGTCACCACTTGAACTTTCATGCCTCTTACACCACGTATCAATGTGCGAAACAAGCCACCGGTTTTGAAGCCTTGTACTCCAGCATGATACTTGCAACAAAATACCATAAGTTGCTGCTAAGAGCTTAGCATCCCAGCGTATGGTCCAGATAGCAGTGTTGCCCTTCTCAACAAGAAGGGTTACTATAGTGCCTTGCACCAGCAAAAGCAGCCTGCGGTGACCATGAAAGAGCCCTTAACGGGATGGTGGTGATCTGTAGGAATTGCAGTAGATTGACAATGGCTGCTGTTCTTGACCCATGGCAATCCAATTCTAGGTCCTTTCATTAGTGTCATAATCATTGCCCCTACAAGAACATGAAACCACCACCTCCTCCTTCCATGAAAGAAGAGGATCGGAAAACAATGAAAGAGAAAAAACAAAGGACTCCTTTTCCAGCAAACAATAGTGCTTTCTTTCTGCTGAATCTGAGTTGTTCGTCTTCAACACAGGCTAAGTCTGCGTGTCAATTAGTTCCTGCCGTGGAGCCTGATTGCGAAGAACAAGCCATCCCAGGCCAAAGTACATCACCCCGAATGGAATGATTACAGGAGCAATCACAGAGTAGCAGAGAACTATTCTGATAACCAGCATGTCTTCGGGAATTCTTTTTCCGTAACCCAAATCTCCAGGAGCCCAAGTTTTTTTTATTTTTTAACTCATCTTCAGTCTTACAAAGATACCTCCTCTTTAGATGGTATATATATATATATATAAAGGAACTATCCGGAACAGCTCAAGCCCATACCCGACAAAGAACCGACCACTCACTCGAAGATCACGTTTTTTTTTAAAAAATATTTTATAGATGCCAAATATAGAAACATTTTTTTTCTTTCAAAAAAAAATAATTTCAAAGCTATACAAATCAAAACCAATAATGTCTTTAGATGTCGAAAGAATTTAGGCTTTGATTTGTATTTTCTACAACAAAAGTATTAACATCATTATGTGATTAAACATAACAAAATAACAGTAAATAATTAAAAGTAATTCGATATGAACACTTGATAGAATTCTATAATATAGAGTAGTAAAAGGATATGAAAATAGCTGATTCATGAGAGTCGCGACAAAGCTGCTGTCCTAAAAACATTATCGTCTCCCTACGTGCAGGTGTTGACGGCAGATGAAGTCTCCAAGATAAAACCCATTGACGCAGCTATGTCTCACCCCATGTGCACGTCCACAGGAAGACGGTAAGAATTAGTTCACGATCACGTTGCCCAAGTATAAAATATATATTATAGATATGTAAAAAATATATTATGATAGTAGCGTAGAAAACACTAAGTTTTGGAAGCCTGGTAACATCAAAACTTCTATATCACACTCCATGACCTTATATACTTGGTCAATCATTATTCATTTATTGACCACATAAGTAAGTTTATAAAAGCTTTTGTAACTTATAAAATAATGATAATCTTTTCAATAATGTCAAACAATAAAACATATTATACACTCCATAAACAAATATGAGTTAATAATACTCATTATTGTATTTGTAACTCATTCATAATTTACACGTAAGTAAATATCATAAAGCCATAAATTGCAATATAAATATAATGCCATAATGTATATTTTAATTTATTAAAATATTCCAACAGACACGTCCGTGGTACATGTAACTCTTGTGCTACTTGCAGAGAAAGTTCCATAATACCCAGCTCTGCGCTTTGAAGCTGCTGGGTGGTAGTGAAACCCGCGAGACTATCACATCTTGAATAGTAACACCATATATGGCGGTCAAAAAATCTTTGCAACTGGCCCATTGCCTTTATCTCCTGTAGCGGAACAAGTACCTCAAATTTTTCCTTCGCGCAATCCAAACTCCATGCACCACACCTTATTACATTGAGATTACCTTTTATTTTTGTTTGAAACCGTCATTTTATTAGGAAAACAAATTTGCGATATCCTAATATCACGTGGCTGTGACGACCTCGAACTAACTCAAGAATCTGTTTGCCTCTTTTCTGGATCTCTTTTTAACCTCCATGTAATAAGTCCATGCACTGCCTTTAGTTTATGCTGCTGCACTTGCCTTAGGTCATTTAAGCAGGAGTAACGCGCCCAAATTATTAAGTAAAAATACTTCTCGGAGGTTGATAACAAGTTTAGTTACTGATGGATGTAAATATAAATTTGGCCCTTTTGTAGAAGGATTCACAAAGTAAAGTCTAGCTCACTGCTGTACCTTTTGGCCCCATATAACCCTATGGCCTATAGCAATTTCACAAACTATAATAGCCTGAATTCCCCCTTCTGATGTGCTTATCTCCGTACTTCTAAAGCCTCATGTGGATGTCTCCACAGCACATCAACACAAGATTAAAATCAACACCATCCTTCTAGCCCAATCAACTACCCTATCCGAATCAAAGCCGAGGCACAACAGATCCGAATCAAAGCCGAAGCACAACATATCAAGGTTTCTTCATGGATTGTGTAACCATTTGAAAGATCGACCGAACCCCCATCATCAAGAATGACCACCACCATCACCGCCACCACCATTTGTTAAACAAATACTCCGTATTTTAGGGACAGTCTCAAACAGTGAAATTAGGGTTCAAACGTAAGGGACCTATGGTTTTACTTTTCGTTCGTAAAGCTTATAAAGAAAAGAGGTTCAAAGTCTTCCATTGGAGAGAACTTTACCAACTCTTACTCGGAAGAGAGGCAGAAAAAGTATTTTTTGAACGAAAAGGGCTTTTTTTGTCCATTAAAAGTTTTATATAAAATTTGCTTTGTCGGAAGCCCGATTGCTTCGGTTATTGAAGTTGCCAATAATCATTAGATATAAGCCCAATAAGACTATTAATGGTCATAATAACCAACATGTATGAGATGTACAATACTATTAGGGGAGGTCGAGCTCTTATGCTAAAGACTGTTCTGAATTGTTTAAATATTTAACTAACAACCATTCTACTCTGTAATAATTAAATTCTATAATTTTATCATTCCGTCCTACTAAACTATAATTTCGTCTTCGTCCTTATTATTTGAAAACGCTCTACCCAAATATCAAACCATCAATATTTTTACTCAATTTCTACTGCTCCTTCACTTTTGGTCTTCTTTTTCATAATAAATTTGTCTTCCCTTTTGTTTATTTTTTGTTATTTGTATTTACTGGATTTTCATATGTTTGCTTAATTATACACGTATAACTTGTGCCAACAACATCTAATTTGTACTCAATAATAAAGAAGATAACCATAATATCCATTATGGTTACATCTTCAAAAATCAAATCCAAACCAGCACCATTCAATTTCAAAAGAGCCGTGGCAAAAAGCATTAGCACGAGGAACATAAGCCAAGAATATCCATTAATATGCACTCGAGCATGTTACCGCAAATGTAACAAAGTAAAAAATTTATAACAGTATGATAAACAATTTACTCGCGCTAGTCAACACATGTCAAGCTCTCTTGAATTACAATGTATCATTCAAATACGATTCTGCCGTCTGAATATAAGATAACTATTTTAGTATTTTCTAAAGGCGGAATTAATTCAATATTGATTGGAGTACACCATACCATACACCCATTTTACGCTAAATACAGTCCACAAGTTGAAGTTTTAAACCTCTAAATCCATTGCAAAACATAGATGTAATAAAGGGAGGATAAGGCACAAACCTCTCTTACCTTCCTCAACTATGAAATGGCACTTGCAAAATTACGAGACCAAGACCTGATTCTCAAGGCTAAACACGATCTCCTGTCACATAACTAATACGGAGTGTTGCAGCTAAAAACTGGATCGGGAACCACACCAGAATATGGCCTGCAAAAGAGAACAGGGAGTGACCGCCGGGTGGGGTTCCGGCGGGGGAATGCTCCGATGCTTAAGTCAGAGATGACTAACAATGTAGAACTCTGAAGAAGCAGTAAGACACAATGTGTGATTGTGTGTGAACTTGTCTTTACATGAGGGGCTTGACCCATATATATAGTGGTAGAAGGAGGAGTCCTAGTAGGACTGGGCTTTGACCAACTCTAATCAGAATATAATTAGGATCCTAGAGGATCTCATGTCAATCTGAACTGATAGAGTCAGAGCCTCTTTAGGATTCTGTCCGGTGATTGATACGGTAACCACCACAAGAAAATATGTATTTTGCGACGGAAGGTATTCCGTCGCTAAACATGTCTTTAAGCGACGGTATATACCGTCGTTAAAACTCTGTTACAAAATACTATTACCGGCGGAAGACACCGTCGGTAAAAGTATTTTGCAACGGAGTTTTAACGGCGGACTTTTCGCGACGGAATTACTGTCGCTAAATATTTTTTATAAAATTAGTAATTTTGAGTTTTTTTTTAAAATTATTTAAACGACGGAATAAATCCGTCGCTAAAAATTCTGTCGCAAAAGTCTTTATAATAAGACATTCACCGACGGAGTTTTAGCGACGGTCTTATTCCGTCGCTAAAGATCCTCCATTTAAATTCAGATCTGGTTTCTTTCTCTCTCCCCGTTCTCTCTCTCCCAGTTCTCTCTCTGAAATTCTGCTCCCACCCACCCACCGCCGTTCTCACCTCCGGCGACACTCCCGTCCCCCACCCGACGCCGCGCCACCAAGCCTTACACTCCGGTCGTGCCACAAAGCCTCCACTGTCGCCGCGCAATGAAATCCACCACTGCCGCCGCACCACCAACGCCGACGCCGTCGTACCCACCTCGAGATTTGTATGTCAATTGCCCTAAATTATCTGAATTTTTTATTAATTTGTCTTCAATTTAGGTTACATGCCCTAAATTATCTGAATTATTTAGATTTGTATGTCAATTTAGGTTCAATTGACATACAAATCTAAGATTATCTGATCAAGATCGTTTTTCAAAATTAGCATATATGGTGGGCAGGTTGTGGACTGTCGTTACAACCTGATCAAGATAAATACAAGGATAAATACAAGAACGGAAATTCGACGATTATCTGATCAAGATCGTGATCAACCAACATGGTGTGGCCATAGTTGCACTAATTTCTGAAAGCAGTGAAAGCACACTTAGTGACATGTATGAGGTTTTGCTGCAAAACTAGTACAAAAGACTATCAAAAGTGTCCTCAAATATGTTTAACTTCTTCATTTTTGGTACTAACTTTTAGTGGAAAGATTGAGATAAGATTTATATGCAGGGATTATTTCCTTAAACATCAGACAGCCCTCGGACGCAACTAAACAAAAACAAACAAATTAGTAAGGCAGTATAGTATCCGAGAAGATCAACCTAAATTCGGATATAAACATGTGGGTGTGCACATGTGTGCCCATGTGCACACGTGGACAATCTGGGATCCAATAGTTTTAGAGTGAAACTGTCATGCTTTTCCATCCTAGTAATTTCTTCTTCTCTTCTATTTTTTTATGGGTATTAATCTATACTTGAATGGAAGGATGAGTAACTGGGAGTAATGATATAGTTCTCGATTTGGTCTCTAAAGTCGTCTCAGTACGTAGGTCTAAGTACTTAGGCTCAGTTCGTAAACGCTCGAAATTTTTTTGGTCGGCCATATCAAGTGAGGCGTCAATCAATTCTTTTTCTATAATTACAAGAGAGGGTGGACGAATCTAACCCTGCATGTCACGGCGCCGTCGTACCCGCCGATCGTTTTTCAATTTAGGTTCAATTGACATACAAATCTAAGATTATGCTGGGCATGCACTATATATATATATATATATATATATATATATATATATATATATATATATATATATATATATATATATATATATATAGTGCCGATGATGATGTATGCCTAAATTATTGTTTTTCACGTGTTAATGTCTTTGTATATAATCTATATGAAGTCAGATATGGATAGGATACGGGCTATTCGTGGCCGGGCTGGACGCCGAGCTGCTTCCTCCCCGGTTAGTCCCACCTCGTCATTGCCTACTGATGACGAGGCACAGAGTGATCGCGGACAGCCATCGGGGGGCCAGCCCCAGCCGTCGCCGTCACCGTCGCCCCAGCCATCGCCATCGTCCCAGCCGTCGCCCCAGCCCCAACTCGATCCGTCGCCCCAGCCCGACGCAGATTCATCCCACACGCGCGTGCATTCTCCATCTTCCGTGGGTTCTACCTCAGGTATAGTTGATAACGGTGTTTCGTACATTTTCGCTAGCCTTATATTTGAACTGTATTAATGTCTGTGTTTTGTAGGATCTCGACGAGGCCGTGGTCCGACACGCGGGGTACGCATCGACCCCCAGCGTAAACAGAGAGTTACGCTCACGCAGGAGGGCCTGTAAGTACTAAAAATATCACCCCATGCCTTATGTTTAAAATTTTGGGGTGTTAATTTATATTTGAACTGTATTAATTAATTTAATTACTTCTTTGGCAGGATCCTGGAGAATATTGCGAGGACGAAGATCGGCGTTCTTGTGAAGGGCCGATTCTTCGAGCCACGCCTGTACTGGAAGGACTGGGATGCCGCTGCGAGGGAGGCCCTATGGGAGGAGTGGCTGGTACGGTGAAGTATTTTTTTCAGCGTTAGTAAATGTTAAATTACAGTTTGTTTTATGTTGTTAATTTGTGTTATTGAATGCCTTACAGGAGGGGTTCACGTTTGACACGCCTCAGCAGCAGGTACTGGGGCAGCAGGCTTTCTTTGCCTACATCGGCAAGAATTACCGCCGATGGCTCCACGATGCACGGGACCGGGCGAAGAAGGCGCTGCCCGCGGGTGCCCCGATGACGGACATGGCGAGATATCCCCCACATTGGATATCTCACCGTGTATGGGGGGAGATGATAGATCGGTGGGCTACGGATCCAGGTTGGGACGCCAAGAGTAAGAGCGGGACTGAGAACAGACAGAACAAAGATCCGACGCACACAGGGGGGTCGGTGCCACACGACATCGTCCGACACAAGAACGCGGTCGAGCACCCGGATCTGGAGGACGATGAGGTCGTAGCTCTGACGTATAATCAGACGCACGTGCGGAAGAAGGACAAGGACGAGACGCACCGGGCGGGCGACTATATTTCAGATATTGCCCGGCGGATCGATGTGAGTCAATTTATTTAAGTTAATGTTTTTTTCTTTCTATCCTCAATGTCTGTTTCGTTAATTAATGCCCTAACATATCGTTAAACCACTATTTTTGCAGGCCTCGTATGAACAGCTAAGGGGGTCCGAGCAGTAGTCCGGACAGCCATCAGCGTCCACTAGTACGGCTGCGAGTACTGGGGGGTTGAAGCGATGGCTGGATACGCCGGAGGTCGTGAATCGGCCGAAAGGCCGCATACGCGGCCTGCCTAGCACGACTGCTCGTGCCGTGATAGGAGCGTCCTCACCCCCTGCTGCCCCTCCACAGACACCGGCTCCTCGGCCTCAGTTGGACGACGAGGAGATCCAGCGCATTGCTACAGTGGTGTGCCGGATGATCAGGGAGCAGGGCACTGCTGGACAGGCCGCCCCGGCCCCGGATCAGCAGGATCCAGATCCGGGACTCGGGAACCCCTGATGAGCCCCTTCCCGTGCCCGTTCCTAGCTCCCGCCCCGTGCCTGCCTTGTACTCTTCTCCCCTCTCCTAACTGACTATATCCGGTTCCCGGCTTATACATATATGAATTTTTTTTATTATAAATTTTTTTTTATAATTGATTATATATATTTCTTTCTGTATTGATTATTGCGCGTTGTTGTTGAGATTTGAAAATTGTATTACAGGTTTGGGTAATTGAAAAATAAAAAAAAAATTTCAAAAAAAAAATTGACTTTTGGAGACGGATTAATTCCATCGCTAAAGTATACCTACAATCAGTTATTTAGCGACGGAATATTCCGTTGCTAAATAAGTTTTTTAGTGACGGAATATTCCGTCTCAAAAATATAAATCCGTCTCTAAAGAATATAATTCGCGACGGAATATCCGTCGCTAATTAAAATAAATCCGTCGGTAAAAATGACATATTTAGCGACGGATTTAAAACATTCCGTCGCTAAACTATTAGTGACGGGCTTTTATACGAGGGATATTTAGCGACGGTGAATCCGTCGCTAATTCTTTTAGAGACGGATTTTTGGCTTTTAGCGACGGATTACCCCGTCGCTAAAACCCTGTTTTCTTGTAGTGAACTGCCATATCAGTAATGAGCCAGTGTGGGTTATGTGTCATAACTGCCACGTGTCGTCCATAGATTGGAGGGATATTTTTAGCTATATCACGGAGTATTGTTTTCCAATATATTTGCTCCTTCCGCTAGGCAGCGACATACCCGCCTTGTTAGTCAATAAAATTACTTGCTTGAAGAGTGAGGATGATTAATAAGGCTCATATTTATTACATTTGATATACTAATCCGATCTTAAAATGTTGCTTTGCAATTTCGAATTTGACATGCCCCAACGGCGGCCGCAGTCTTGAAAAGTGAGGCTGCCCCCTTAACTTCCTAATCGGAGATACCGTCTTAAGTGTCTCTGGATAAAAGCAAAAAGTTGTCTTTTGCTTGAAAGTCATCATCATCGCTTTTTTTTTTAGATTTGCCAAGAAATAATAAAATCCTTGTATCTATCTTATACCTAACACCGAATATCAAGCTAATACAATGAGTCAAACTTTGTGAGATGGTCACCTAAAAGATAAATTACTATGCAACACAATCATATAAATCTTTGCATTATATTGTTGTACAAGGAGAACTTTATGCCACGTTACGTGGGCTTGCCCTTCATCTTGAATGAACATATAGCTAAATCTGTGACACTTAATGCAGGGAATTGTTTACAAGCATACTTTAACAATTAAATGAGTCAATAACACCATAACTTTAATTTTTACCGTACCGACGACTTCTCTATAACATGCATAACAATCGGTTTGACTCTGAGTTTCACGTACGACTCTTCTGTCAAACCTAGAAGCCCGTTGCCAATCAGGATAAAATGCAGTAAGGCAAACGAACATTCAAGTGATACCATAATCACTTAACCATTAGTCAATCTTATAGCAATTAAACATAGGGGTACTAATGTATTGCTACGCTATATACAAGTTCTCATAGCAATAGAGCATGTGGTGCAGTGAATGAGGATAAATGCTGCTTATGCTCACAATACTAAGAAACAATTGAGCATATTCATGGCCTGCCTTGTTGTGCAATAAGTTGAGAATTGGGCATACATTTAGAAATTGGTCACAATTATTACAATATGCCAGCAACAAATTCAGGGGTCAAAGTTTTAGATCTTCTTTAAGCAAATTAGCTCTGGCTGTGACAATGTATGAGATTTGGAATGAAAGATATAAGAGGACATTTACAAGCCTACAGAAGGAGATTAATGGACTAATTCATGAGATTGAATTGTGGATACTCTATAGAGTTCTGAGATGGAGGAAGATGTTACCATCAATGAAAAACCATCAGCTATGCCTTAATTGGAACATCTCTCTCACAGTGTTACAAACTTAAGAGCCTGCTATAAATCTTTTGATCTTCTTGTAGCTTAGTTGAATGGAAAGTAGACGTATATTGTGTGTTGAGCTTTCATGGTAATAAAATGACCTTTTACTAAAAAAAAGGTTAGGCCCTCAAGAATATAAGGGCCTGGCCCTAGTCCAAGCCCTTGGCCCAAAATTTAGGGTCGGACTTGAGCCAGGCCCTTGCCCAAGCAATTTTTTAAAAATTCTTTTTAATTATTTTTCTTTTTGCTTAAAAATTAGATATATGATAAATCTGTTTATAGGCTCCCTTCCTTTAATCCGGGCTTGGGACCGGCTGCTTGTAATCAAATAGGCGAAGTTACCTATTTTTTTCTCTATATATATATGGAAGACTAATTGTGCAAAAAAAGTGAGAGAAAATGTCTATTTTTCTTGTAAATAACTACATTCTCATGTGTATTTTTTTACTTTAAATACATTTAATTTGTTTGAAAAAAATCAACGACGAAGATCTAAACTCTATTTTGAGAAAAATATATGTTAAAAAGTTGAGAAATGGCAAAGAAAAGGAATTTACCTAATCATCTGAATGATCTTCAACGCTCGAACTGTTGCTCTTTCGATCATCAACTGATTTATCTTGCTCCCGGCATTTTTCATCAAGATGATACTCCTAACAAATACATACTCGAGTGACTCAAGATTAAGACTCCTCCTCTCATCCAAAAACCTCTTACTCGCTGAAAAACATGACTCTGAAGCAACTTTGGAGGCTTGCACCGGTAGTACATCCCTGACAATTTGGAATAAGATTTGATAAATTTTTGCAGTTTGTTTCCAAAAATTTGACAATCAAAATTTATCTTCTCATCTATTGACAATGAAGAATAATGATCAATACTTGCATTTAAACAATTTATTAAAAGAGAAAAGTGAAGACAAACCCATAGAAGTATTTTCCACTCTTGCTTGTTTTCCACAACATGTTCAATGCTCCTAAGAAATGACCCATAATATACTTGGCCTCTTGATGATGTAGCTCGCACGCGCACATCAGCGGAACTTCAATATAAGTTATAAAGATCTTCAAACGACGTACTCGTAGTCTATGTAAGCTTGCTTGTTGTAGCTGCCCCATAGCCCATTTTTTTTTTTACATATTACCATCCAAAGTATTGGCAATAGCAAAAACAATAGGTAATTTCTTCTAATGTTTATTAAATTTAAGGTCTTATATCACGAAAGGCTTCCATATTCTCCATTTCTCTAAAAAGTTAGCTATTTTTTAAATTTCTAGTACGGCAATAGGGGACGTGGGATAGTACGTACTAGACAATAGAACGGTAGACGTGTAAAGTACTTTCAAAAAATTCAACTAGGTTGCAGCTAACTTAACTGTCATTCGTCAGGAGTTGGCAAGCCTTGTGAAAACATGATTAGTAGGTAGTGAATATAAACTTGCATGTTTGTATAACATAACATGTAAAAGCATTTTATGAAAAGTTTCACCTATGCACGACATTTGTAAATGGCCTCCTACAACATATTGAACACCAAAAGCTTTAAATTCCTGTATTCTTGGACCTGAAGAATTAACAAACATATTGTAACGCCCCAGGAAATCCAGAGCTCCGCCGCCCCGAACTCTCGGGTCGTTAACCAATCGGATCACATCACATCTGTCAGACCTGTTCACTAACACATATTCCAAATCATCTAATTCAGCATCAACTCATATTTCTCAAAATACTAGACCACAATTGCTCAGCTTAAACTATTACAGCTTAGGTTCTTCGCAATTCAAATCTCCTAAGAACAAATTATCAGTACCGACCCGCGCAGGGGTCTTACTACACAGTGGTGATGGGCTCATCAGAATCTCACTCAGACTCTAAACCATTCCCGAACCTGCTACAACTTATCATCACCTGCAGAAGGGAGCCAAACGAAGGGTGAGCTTTTGAGAGCCTAGTAAGGTCGTACAAGGACTACCAACGGGATTACAAAACGATTCCAAGAATTCAACTGATAAAGATTTCCAGAATACTTCAAACGGTCAAAACTCAATGACTCTCCAAATAATTGAAATTCACAGAAACAGATACCAAAATAGACAATAATACCCATGATGGGTTCCAGAACGATTAATAGAAGATCATTTTCAAAATACAACAGAGTTTTCTCGAGATATTTCTAACGTACACAAAATCATCTGAAAAGAGCTCTTTTAAAAAATACACTGAATTTCTCAAGGGATTTCAACCCAAGCACAAATTATTTCAGAGAATACTTTCCAGTCATTACCGTAGCAGTCACGGCAATATACAGAACAGAGAAAATAAAAAATCAACGTTGATCCTGGGTGATTGCAATGCCATTCCAGCAAAGCACAGAAGTGTACACATGCATTATGTACCAGAATAATTACTAGTTCACTTGGGTACTAGCCTGCATTCCATGCAGGATTCAGACCAGCCTTATAACGCCCGCCTCAGAACAGAACAGATAACCCAGGTCAACACAGAAAAATCAACAATATCAATGAGCATTAACATAAGCTCAATTACTGAAATCAATTCAGATTCCAATAACAATAATCATACTGGCATAAGTCAGCATTCAGAATTTTCAAATGAAATCAGAACTTTCAGAAGAAAAATCAAAGATCAACAACAAAAACGATTACGAATAACTATCGAGTTTTAAGCACAACAATCTAGAAGAGCGGATACAGACAATTGTCAAATCTGCTCAACACACAATAATAGGCGAGCATCAGAAGATTTTCAAATAATCGATTCCGGTTCAATATTAGGATTTTCTAGGCAATAACATGCTGATATCATACCAAATTCAGAGTTCGGCATTAGCCATAAGTAAATCAAATGAGTACTTGTGAGTATGAGTTATCAAAATAAGGGTTCAGACGAAAGTCCTTCCCCAGGGTTCAGATAGAATCCCTTACTTGGATCCGCAGCTAAATTATCCTAACCAGAAGTCTTTAGCTTTAACCTAAACGGAATAATCGAACCATTATAATACAGCCTACAGAACAAAAGTATAACTTAATACAAACTCACAAATGCTCCCAAAATGAACCTCCCCTCACCGGGTATGTAAAATTACTGAAAAGCCCCTAGGGTGTAAAATTACCAAAATGCCCCTCGGACTTAAATTACCAAAATGGTCTTCCCATAAGTAGAATCGCTGAAATAAACTTCCCATATGTAAATTTATGTAAAAATACCTTTCTTAGGTCAAATTACCAAAATACCCATTCGGGGAGGCAAATTACCAAAATACCCTGCTACACTTTAATTCTTAAAATGACTTTTTCATTAGCAAAGTCACTAAAAAAAATCTTACCATATGTAAATTTACTTCAAAATACTTCTTAGAGGTAAAATTATCAAAATACCCCTTCGGGGTGGTAAATTACCAAAACACCCCTGGGGGTTTCCGGCACCGGAAAAATCTCAAAATATCTTAAAATGCTATTTTAAACATCCTGATATTATTTTTGGCCCAAAAAGTATTTTAAAAATTTTTTGCCCGAAAATCCAGAACTGGTGTCCGGATTGAGTGCTAAAAGGCCAGTTTTGCAAAAAATATCTATCGGCCTCGGAATGGCCCAAAATTTTAGATAATGAATCATATCTATAAAATAAGGCTTAAGTAAATTTTTCAGATTAAAATAACTTGGGTTGCTATGCTAAATAAATTGATAATTGTAGTTACCCGATACCCTCATTAGCGCCCTTCGCGGACTCCAAAAATTCCCAAAATTTTCCAGAGTGTAGATCTTGTAAAATTATTATGTGTTACTGTTTCAAATTTTGTCTAATTTTGGCTCTAGATATTTATGAAAATTCGTGAAGAAATCTGCCTAAATTATTTTTTCCATTTTTTGCAACAATGACACTTCCTATTCAAATCAAACACACACACTATTTCACGTTTTTTGCACCTACTTCTTTTCTTCCTCCAGCTTCTTCTGCGCACGCACAAAGGACACCCACAACTCACTGAAACTCACCATTTCACTCATGGCCACTCTTCCAAATACTTCCAAAAGCCTACACAATTCAATTTACACTTAAATACTTACACTAACATACAATTAACCACACCATTACACACCCCCATCACTCACCCGAACCACATATGTTCAAGAACACACACCTTCATCCCCATCCCATCCTTCGGCCATACACCCAACTCACTAAATGACCTTGTTTATGTCAAAACCCACATAATCACAACAAGTCCACAATTAATTCATACAACCTCCATGATTTGTACCGAAATGCTATGTATATACACAACTCACACACACACACACACACACACACACAGTTTGGACGCACGCACGCTGTGCACACAGTAAGCACACACAACACATGTTGAATCACATGTACGAAATTGATGGAGAGATCACCTTGGAGAGATTTCTCAATCCTTTTCTCTGCCGAAATTTCCCTTCTTTCTTTCCCCTCTGTTTTCTCTGTTCTCTGTTTCTGTTCTTGTTCAACTTTTCAGTTTTCTTTTATGTTTTCTTTTCTTTTGTTTTTCTTCCATTTAATTCCTTATACATTAAATTATTCATTAGTTTATGTTATAATGCCATTTTGTTTTTCAAATTTTGACACCTAGGTACAAGTTTCCAAATTTTGCAATTTGACCCCCAAAATTTTCAAATTTACAAAATAATCCCAAACTTTTGTATAATTACACCAAGTCCCCAAAATTATTCCAACCTCTACTAATTTAATGAAATGACCCTAAGACATATACTGCCACTCATGTCATTAATTGTTCATTAACAAGAAAATTAATTACATATATGCCCCCAAAGTTTTCCAGAATTACGAAAATGCCCCTAAAATTTTGAAAATTATATTTTTTGCCCCAAAATATTTTTAAGCTTCAATGCACTACTAATCCCCGAGCATTACTCAAAATTAGCGCCCATTTATTTTTCGGGTGACTATGACTATTTTAAACAGCTCCCGAAGTTCGGGATATTACACATATCCATTCACCTCATTGGACAAAAATATCTCCTGCAGTAGCTAAGCCATCTTGAGCAATTAAATTATTTATATGCCAAACACATTTAACATGAATGTTTTTTCCATATAATATATGTTTAAGGTTCATCTTTAAGACTTCAACAACACCTTTATTATTAGAAGCATTATCAAAACTAACACTCATTATCTTGTCAGTTACTTTAAACGCGTTACATACTCGGAGTATAATATCAGTAATGTGTAGTGCGTATGCGAATAGGGAAGGAGTTCAAAAGCGATGATTCTCTTGTTCATAACCCAGTCAAAATCAGTCCAACGTGCCATCACACACGAATAATCAATCACAGTAAAAGGAGATTTCCAAACGTCAGACGTAAGACTAAATCTACAATCAAACTTATCAAAATAATCAATCAAGCTTCTTTAGCAGTATTATACTGTCTAATTACATCAGACCTAATTGTATTTCTATGAATCTTTTTATATAAAGGTTGCACGTAATTATTTATATATCTAGAATACTTATCATTATCAGCAAAATTAAAAAGTTGTTCATCATGCACAACAAATTCAGCAGGTCTGTCTCTTTAGGTGGACATGTCGGCCAAAACCTATTAAGATGTGAATTTGAATTACCACTACCACAATCAAGATTATAAATAAATAATTTATTGTCAAAAGATAATCAAATTTGTCTAGTATCAACATGGCCTTGATTACATGCACATGTCGGCCAATGCCTATTAAGATGTGAATTACCACTACCACATTCAAGATTATAAATATATAACTTCCTGTTAAAAAATAAATGCGTTTGGCTAATTTCGACGTAGCCTTGATTAGGTGCACAAGTCGGCCAATACCTATTAAGATGTATATTATCACTACCACGCGAAAATAATTTTGGACAATACTTGCATTGAGCTTTGTGTACGCCTTCAACTGTAATCCTTTCAAAATGATACCAACACTTAATTTGCTTTGAGCTTTTTATCTGTCTTTTGGACTTCTGGCGGACTTGAGGCAAGATTGCTCGGTCCTTCCTCTCGACGACCACTCGCCGGTATAAGATTCTGCTTTAGAATAGTGTCGCCAATCGAGCTGCATTCTTGACTAAAATGCTGGTAATCTTGTAAAGGTGTATATTGAAAAACAATAATATTTTGGTTAAACTCAATAAAACTTTGGGTATCTATACCCATTGGTGGTTGCTCTTGAAAATGTGGTGCTTGTGGTGGTAGATGTTTTTGGATACGTGATTTTGATAATCTTGAGGAAGACATATTTTACGATAAAATTGTTTGATAGTGACGAAACAAAATTGGTAAGACTAGTTAGATGGTAAAGAATAAAAGTACTAAATAATTAAAGAATACTTGTAATTGAAAATTTGATAGGGTTTGTACTTAGTACCAAATAAAAATGGTAGGAAAGCTTGTAATTTATATAAGAGAAAGTGAGAAGATCGGTGTGAAAAAAGTGAAGAGGAGGTGAATTTATAGATATTTCAAACTTCGCAAAACACTGAAATATCCCTAAAACTAGTCGTTTATTGTTGTTGGGAGGATAAAAAAATATGTAAAATTGCATAAAAGAATTGTTGAAATAATGCTGGACAAAAATACCCTTCAAACTAGTTGTTTTATAGTTGTTGGGGCGGGGCAGGGCGGGGCAAGGGGTGGGAGGGGTGGTAAAAGTGGGATTTTAAAAAAATATAGTCGATGGGAGGGGGGGATCTGAAAATATTGAAAATTTGAACTTTTTAAGGCCGGGCACGTCCGGGCTTGGATTGGGTCAGATCTAGACCTTAAACGAGCCGGGTAAGGTTGGGATTTAGACTTTTTCGAGGGCCAGTCTGCGCTTGAATCGGGCCTAATTTGGACTTTTTCGAGGGCCAGGCCATTTCCGGAGGAAATGGCAGCCCAACCCTAGTCCAAGCCCTTAGCCATTTGGACCTAGGAAACACTGTTTATACCACGGGCCGGGCCAGGCCAGCCGGGCTTTTTTTGGACTGGACGGGCTGGCCAGCGGGCCCCTAGCTCGTTTGATATCTCTACTCACACTCTCGCTCTAGTTACCCAACTTTATATATAGTATTGATATGATATCGCTCTCATTTGTTACAAAGCTCAGGCTCCACGAACTAATGACTTGGATGGCTTCCCTGGGAACAACGGGCGTATACGTACTTCAATAGTCACTGCGACATGAAAAGTTGAGCGTTAGTACAGCTATAATGTCGGAACTTACTCGTAAAGCTTGTTTCCCACTGTATACTAGTACAGTGTGCCTTAGGGACAGCGGTATGCAAAGTGGGTGTGGCATGAAATGCTGAACAAGTCAAACCCTAGCTTTACGGGCTGACTGAAACTTTAGGACAGAGAAACGGATCAGGGAAAAGGGAAAAGGGCAGGGAGGTCAAACTCAGTCGCTACCAGATAAAAACCAATTGACAAAAGTATTGAAAGTGGTCTTTGAAAATGAAAAGCTTCATATTATATTCCTGTAACAGACTCAACTTCATAGTTCACAGCTTGCTTTGCTGTGACAAGCCAAAGCAAGTGGTACTAGAGCCATCTACATATACTAATGCCTTCCATTTTCAGATTTAGATCTTTGAATATTCCGTAGACAACGGCTATTAATACTAGACAGTCCCTCTTCCCCCACCTTCTTCCAAGAACACACACACAAACACACACAAGTATATAGTAACAGAGAGATGCCAAAACAGTATGTATGTAAGGTACAAGTAAAAGGTCCAGAGTTCGAAGATACACAGAAGGGAAATAAGATATATATAAGAAGGTTCCAGGAATCAAGGGTCAAGATCATGTGACTAGACCCTTAAGATAAGGAGCTTAGAATTCTCTCTCTCTCTTTGAAAAGTGTTTTGGATTTCAGCAGTGAAGCAGAATAAAGAAAGCGTTCACTTCCCTTGCACTACCTTAGAGTAGGTCAGAAATCTCACTTAGATATTTCAGATGGTCTTCTTGTCTTGGCTGGTCTAAAGAAGAGTTGGTGCAATGACAACAACTTCCACTGAAAGAGAGAGAGCAAGGAGGAGGAGGAGAAAAACACACGGTGCAACCAGTTTTCCAGTTTTCTTCTTCTGGGTCATCTTATTCTTGGTTTTGCTGACCTTATCTCTCGCCGAGCCCGGCACAATCGCTCCGTCCGGCCAGTCTCAGGGAAGAAAAGCCCGGTTTTTTAACACGATACCGGTTCATTCAACTTCTTCAAGTACTCAACCTGATGATCAGTATGAAGATGATAAGAGGATAATTCACTCAGGTCCCAATCCTCTTCACAACTAATGCTAGTGACACATATCATGCGAGTTTTGCTACAATTCATTCTATTAATGTTCAGTTTTAGAAGTCCGGTTTGCAAAACCGGAAATGTTATTACCACATCTGAAACAAATGTTGCTTCAGTAATGCACCTTTCAAGCTGTGACAATAACATTTACGTTACCTAAGAAAAAACACTGTAAGTTCTTTCTGTTATCAGCCTTCTGAATCAGAATTAATGGTAGAAAAGCTTTTAGCTTTTTCGTTGGGTTTCAATGAGGTTATGGGCGATGGTGGGAAAAAGGGAAGGTAACAAGGGATGCCACAGCTAGTGTTAATGCTCTTGTTTCTTTTTGCAGTGTTCTACTTCTGTACCTCTGTTAAAGTTATTGTGTTTGTATTAAATCGGTGCAGTAGTAACTGTTATTCATCTACAACTACTAGCTACTTTTTGATTCTTTCCATTTGTCAGTAATTTTATCATCCCACAAAAATTTACCATAATATGGGCGCCCCCCCTGCCATTCTTAAGACACTGGCTCTTTCTATGTACGAATCACTGGCTCGCTAGTCACTGCCATGCTTCATGATTCATACAGTGGCCAGTGATGGAGAATTCTGAATTTCCACGTTTTTACTTACTAAGGTGGGCACATCCTTTTTCTCAGGACTAGGGGTAACAAGTTCTCCTCCTCTCTCTTTTCTCTTACTTCCAAAATTTCACCAGTTTCGATGCCCAAAAAGATAAACAAAGGTGAGGTGAACATGCTAGGTTGGCTCTCTTGCCAAGAGTTTTTGAGAAATACTTAGCTATAGCGACAAATCATCACCGTTACAGAACTTTGCATCTGTGGCTTATTGGTCATCCCGTATGAAGCCTTGATCGAGTTCATCGCCTTGCATTGTTTCAAGGCATGGTGATGGAACAATCTTCTTATCGGTGGCTCTACAGTTGTTTTCTCCACGAAATAATGTTGGTGATTATATATGACATTCTAGCCGCTGTTTTAAGAGTATAATCAAAAAGTCATATGACAGTAATTTTTCATGCAATGATTGCTTCATCAAAAGTTGTTTAATTTGGTAATAAAATAACCATTCCTTCCATCCCACATTGTTTGATCAGTTTTTTCACGCAGATTAAAGATTTATATGATATTGTGTGTTTTCTATTTTACCTTTTACGGTGTGAGAAGGAAAAAAAATGGATTAGAAAAGAGAAAATAGATCAGCGGGATACTAATATGTGAAAACAGTGAGGTAAATCCTTTTTTTTTTGGGCAGTAACCGCATCAACATCCATATTAGGCAAAAACCATGCATGATAGCGTGATACAGTGTCATATAGGAGGGTAGACGTAGACCACATTATGACCATCTGATTGGATTCAAATCAGAACTATCGGTTAACGAGGCAAGTGACCAACGGTCAGTGATGTGCGAGGTGGAACTTCCTCATAAATTTTCATGTTGTATGTAATAGCTGAGAGGCTTTGTCATCCTGGCCCAGCATTAAACTATTGGCTGGGGTTGTGGGCAATTGATTGATTATTCCTAGAAGTCCACATCTCTTTTCTGGACTTTAATGCTTCCATTTTTGCCTCAAAGGGGATGCCTGTTCTCGGCCGGGCCAACACGCCTTCTCGAGGTTTAGGACTCTGTGACCCAACAATTCTTAATTTCGGATACGTGTGTGGTACCATGTTTATACTATACTAATTAAATAAATGTTTTACAGAACTGAATTTTCAGATGCTTGTCTTGAATATCTATTGTTATTTCAAACCTGAGAATTGAATATTATTATAAACAAAGTTTGTCTGTAACTAACGCATTACTAAGAATAACTAGGCTGGTTCTAATCATGAAGTAAATATACTTTTACAACCTGCCCAAAGTAGGCATTACTTAGTAGCTAAAACTGCTTTAACAACATGGCTAGCCATAACAAACAGCGTGTTAGCGCAAGATCGAGGAGATTGAGGCGGAAAACATGGGCGGGTGCAAAACGTTAGATCTGAAATCCAAACCAAATACAAGCTTGGGTGGTTAACCATCATGGTTATAAGAGAGTATTTTGGTGCGGAGTTCGATGGCCTCATCAATATGGCGAGTTTGGTGGTGGTAATAACCAATCTGAATATGTTATCTCAGCTTGGATGCAAACAAGGTGAGCCCAAGTACCAACATTGTCACAACTTTGATACTCCTCGTGTGCACCCAGCTCGACCAGTGGTGCATGACTGATTAAAAAACAAGCTTTTATTGAAAAGTCCTATTTAAAAAAAGCTTGTTGATCTCGAACAAGCATTTTGGACGAGTCATGCATTTTATAATTATTAAAGACAAAAATACCTCTCTTCTAAACCCCACTCTTTCAAACTCTTATGTCTTCTTGATCTCTCAGTATTACGCTTACTGCTCTCTCATCAACAACCACCACTGACATATATAGCCACCACCACTACCCAATCGAACTCTGCAAGCCCCGTGATTTTCACATAATGAAGTCCTGACTTAATTCTCGTCAGTGTTGAGTTTCACCCAATCGATCAGTCATGCACGACGTCATACATCATATCTTGGTTGTAATGACGGTAATAGGAATGGCGAGGTGATTGTTAAGGGGGATTAAGGAGAGAGAGATTTCAAAGACAATTTGGTTGGAAACAAAATTATTATGATATAGTGTCAAGGGTAAAGTTGTCTTTTTACGGGTTCAACCGCTCATTTGCACACATGAACGTACTTACAGAAACACGAGCACATGTGAACGTACTTACAGAAACACTATCGTTATTTCAATGACAAGCTTGAACCGTTATTTGCTTTGAACCGAGCTGGTTCAAACAATAGCCATAGTATCGGGAGCTGAGCTCATGAAGTGAACTACTTTGGTTCAATTCTGCTTGTTTTCATTCAAGTTAGGCCTACAATTGTCTGAAGGGGCAAAGTTCGGAATTTAATAGCCCAAGGGATTAAAGAGAAAGTAAGTTTGATAGTACATGGTACTGCAGTGTAAATCATCCTGAAATTTAATGCCAAAATTGTGATACAAGTGATGTATGCGTACATACAAGTGAATTTAATACTGAAATTGTGAATTAGCTCATCACAAAAAGAGTGAAATTGTTTAGATAATGGAGGAAATTCAACCAAACAATTTTGCTCCTTTTTTTTTTGTAATCATCACTTTTCCATTCACAGCTTACGAACTATTATTAGTTCTTGCAGAAACATGTTCTTCAAACTTTCTGTAGGGCAAAACAAGGTTAGAACTAGATGACAAACCTTAAGAATATTTTAATAGTTTTCCAATTAACCTCTAGGTGACTTTGCCACCGGCAAGAAATACGGATTATACTAACTAGATTTTCTTATATAAAATTGTCACCTTTTTGGTGAACAAAGTCCAAGTTCTCAAAGTGAGATCTAATCAGAAAAGGCCATGGAAACTTCCTTGGAATTCGTTTTCCTTCAACCAAAGAAAGTTAAGATACCGAGACATGGCTGGAGAAGAGGAAGCCATTTCTTGAAACAGAAGCTTTGAATAGTTCAAGAGATTCTTAGTAAGAAAGTAAGTGTGTCTCTGTGCGTGTGTAAGGAGAAGAGGGGAAGGGGGGGGGGGGGGGGGGGGAGGGAGAGAGAGAGAGAGAGAGTACTGTAGCTATTATTGTTTCTGAAATGTGTGCATGAACATTAGGTTTTCCCCATGAAATGAATGTTTGCTTGGAGCAATTATAGTGCATATAAATGTGTGAGTTAAAGAGGGGGTGTGATGAGGATTCAGCAACCTCATCTTTCTCTCTCTCATTTGTCAATTCCCATTTAACAAAGTTTATTGTTTCCACCCACCAAGTAGTCGCTGCCATCTCTGCTGGCTAGCTTTCCTTTCCTTTCCTTTTCTTTGCTGCTTCACTGATTTGTGGGCAGATTTCAAATTCTGCATACCATTATCATCAGCATTTCTATCACCAATTGGAGAGCTATGATTGCTCGGAAGAGGGTCCCCTTTCTGGTTCAGAGCCCGGTTGGAAGGATAAAATTTATCACTACATCAACAACCCAAACACAGCTTGTACTAATGTTAATGAATGTAGGTCATATTCATCCATGGTGGTTGATTTTTTAATAATGGCTGTATTGATTCACTTGCAGCTATGATTGAGAATTGTTTTTCCATTTCTCATTTACTGGTATTGATTTTCCATGGGAATGTTCTTCCTCTGGAACTAGTGAGATTAGAGTTTAAGAAGTTTGGTGAACAGGGTCCTTAGGATTTGCAGGAGGACCATCTTCAGAAATTTTAATGCAGATCAATCTCAAAATACTAAAGTCCATAATTCATGTTCGTCTTTAAGATATATGGATATTTGTTTTCATAGTAGAAATTTATCTAGGCATATCATAGTCAAAATTAAGTTCTAATATGCTAGGAAGCACCGACACCTCTCCTAGGTGGAGGTATGGTGTCATAAATGGACGGATACCCCGACACCCTCCCGACACCGGCCGACACGTGTCGGACACCTCTAATCAGTGTCTAATTATTTATTTATTTTTTAATTTCTGACACCGTGTCGGACACTTCATCGAGGAGTGTCGGACAATGCATGCAGAAGCGTCAGACGGTTTGGGGCCAATATGAGATTTTTTGAACTAATTTTGGGGGTCAATCTGTAATAAATAGAATATATAGGGCTCTTTTATAAAAACTTTTAAATATGCCCTAATCTGTTGAGCTCTCTCTCTCTCTCTCCCCTCTTCACGGCTTCTGCCCATCAAGGGCTGTCGCAGGAGCTCTCGCCGCTGTTGCCGAAAATCTCGCAGCCGTCGCTGACAGATCTCGGGGTTGCTGTCTCCGAAGATAACGAAGCCAGCTACTACGCAGTCGCTAGAGGTCTCACCCCCGTCAGCGAAGGATCTTGCCGCTGTCACTGACCAACAAGTGCCCTTCTTCTCTCTATATCACGTATCTTTCTTTTTTCTTTTGTACTGAAACCATGTCTCTGTACCGTCGTCTCTCGTTTCTTTCCCTTTTTTCTTTTATGTGGTGCATATCTGTCACCTCTCGTTTCTTTCCTTTTTTTTTCCTCTGTCACCTCTCGTTTCTTTCATATATGTTTCAGACTTTCAGTGTTGTGGGCACATTTTTTGTTAAATATATGATATTTGAGTTAGTTTTTTGTCTTGTACATGACCAAATAAATGGTGCTTGTATATTCAACAGCCCCTTAACACTTAACTGTTCCCTTATTGACAATTTGACACTAAATATTAAAGTATATATGAAATTCAGAAATTGGTGTCTAGGCAAGGCTGTTGGAACCTTGCTCCAGTCTTCTTTTTTTACTCTTTATCTTTTCTCAAAATCAAATCATTGAAGCTTTCAATTTCTCATCCCTTGTTTATTTATTGTTACTTAGTTTTAGAAATGGATGAAGCTACTAGTGCACTAAGTGCATCTGCAGCAACTAGTACGGATGACCCTTTGAAACTGTTGTGGAGATTCGTAGTAAGGACAGGAAAGGCTGGACAAGAGGGATGAAACTTGCCTTGTGAGTGCACTTTTTACAAAGTGCAGAAGAAAGGATCGTATACAAGGGTGAGGGCACATCTGCTAGGGGTAAACGGTGCTAGGGCCAAACCTTGCTCGAGAGTGACAAAGAAGAAGGTTGGAGGAGGAAGCTGCAGAGAGAGTAAAAACAGCAATATTAAAATCCCTGATTTCATTAATTTAATGTTTTCAAAAAGGTCACCTGTGAAAGGTATATTTGGCCTTCTCAAGACAACCAGGAAAGTGTCCACCCTCCTTTTAATAAATTTGCTATGAAAGGAGACATGAATTCCAAATTTTTGGCTGCTCCGTTGAAACATATTTTTGACACTAGCACCTCCAACCATCTCAATCCTGTCACTACTGGTGAAATCCAATCCTTAGCTAAGCAATCCAACTATTCCAATATCATCTTGAGTATTATAGGAGAACAGGCTTCTAGAATAGAAGACATAGTTTATTGCATCAAGGATATAGTCTCAGACTTTGAGGGCAAAATGCAACCGCCTAAAGGTATCAATGAGAATGTCTTCAATACCACCAATAGCTTCAATCTAGCTTCTTCCAGCTCTTTTGTCCGTAGAAATATAGATCAACTGTTAGTTAAACCTTCTATCAATTTATATAGCAAGTTTAAACTAGGATCCAATGAACCTAGCAATGATTTCGTTATGGAGCTGATGTCCAAATTAGGGAAAATTGAGGCTCCCTAGGTAGGGAAAATTAATTTTTCTAAGGAGACTTATCTAAAGGTTGAAACTCCTCAACCCTCTCCGAAGCATGTTAATGCCATAGGAGATTTAGGCAGTGAGTCTGAAGCTGATCCCAATAGTCTAGAACACCAATTTGTTGCTGTTATAGGATCTTCTAATCCCAGACCTCCTTTGAGGAATTACTATCACCGTCCTACTCCTATAGATATGCAATTAGAGGAGAAGAATTTCTCTACTCCTTCTTTTAATGGATCTTCCATTTATGATTGGAACCTGGATGGCATGACTGATTATCAAATTATTACTCTTCTTCAGCACATGCTCATGGCCGCTAATAGTGCACGAAATAAAAATCCTAGAGAGAACGAAAGTGCTATAGCTCGATATCTTATTCCTGGTTTTACTGGTCAACTCCGTGGTTGGTGGAATTTTTACCTTACTACTACTGAGCAGGATTATATCCTGAATTCAATCAAGATTGAACCTAATGGTACCCCCATCCAAATTGATGGTCAAGCCCTTTTTGACGCGGTTACCACTTTGGTTACCGCTATAACCAATCATTTTATTAGAAATGCTAATTCTGTCCTTGAGAGAGGTAGAGATCTTCTTATCAACCTTTGTTGCCCTACTCTCACCCATTTCAGATGGTATAAGGATGTCTTCCTATCCAAGCTTTACCAGAGGAGTGACGCCCAGCAAGATTTCTGGAAAGAACGTTTCATTGCCAGTTTACCCAATCTCTTTAGCGAACGGGTTAGGAATCGTATTAGGAATAAGCACAATGGTGCTTCACCTTTCTCCCTTTATACTTTTGGGGATCTCATCAGCGAAATATGCGCTGAAGGCCTTGTCCTTTGCAAGGACATTAAGTTGAAAAATCAGCTTAAGAAAGAGCAAAAGTCAGGGAGGACTAAGCTCGGTCAATTATGTTATCAATTTGGTTATGATAACCTTTATGTTCCTAATTTTAGAACTAAAGAAAAGTCTTTTAAACCCAGAAAATCTTTCTGAAAATCTAGGCATTCCAAGAATTTCAAAAAAGAGGATTCTTCTAAACACATCAAAAGATTTTCAAAACGAAATAATTTTTCAAAATTTTCAAAGACCAAAGTCATCTATCTCAAGTGTGGCAAACCTGGCCATTATGCCAATAATTGTTATACCAGAAAGAAAATCAATGAGTTAGTCATTGATGAGGGCCTTAGGAAGCAATTGAGTGTTGTTCTTCTCAACCCCTCTGATTCCGAGGATAATATATCCAGTGAACTCAATGATATCAATGGAGATATCAGTAGTCCCAACAGCTCTTCATCCCCTGATAATTCTGACCAAAAAGTTGCTTCTCATGATTGCAGTAGTAAGACTGATTATTACAAAGCAATTCTTTAAATGAATGAATTAAGTATTAATGTAATTACTACTGAAGAATCCATCATCCTTGACCTTCTTGACAAGATCGATGATCCTGAAAAGAAAAAGCAGGTCATATTCAAATATCTTCATGGTGCCCCTAAGATATCTACTCCTAGTACTTCAAAGCAATTACCTTCAATCGGTAATACTTTCAATTTCTCTTCCATAATTAATAGACTTCAAACTACTGAGCAGAAGGGTCCTACCATTCAAGATCTCCAATGTGAGATTATTTCCCTCAAAAAAGATATTAAAGTTCTTTCTCATCGTGTTTCTCTTATAGAACTCCGTAATGCTGAGGAAACTTTTAGCGAAGGAGAAGAATAATATCTCAAGGAAAATACCAATGGCGAGACTAATATAGGTCCAAAGTCTCCCAAACAATCTGAGAATCGGGAAATTCTCAGTTTGGACAAAGTAATCTTCCAGAAATGGTATATCAGCATCAAGGTAGTCATCAACAAAGATTTCATCTTTGAAGGCATTGCTCTTGTTGATCTGGCGTTGATCTCAATTGCATCAAGGAAGGATTGGTTCCTACTAAGTATTGTGAAAGTACCAGGCAAGCCCTTACCACAACAGATTCAAGCAGAATGAAGATCAGTTACAAAATTTTGGATTTTTGGGTTTGCAATGATGGTATCTGTTTGAAAACCCATTTCATCGTGGTCAAAGGACTTAGCCAATCCATCATCCTAGGAACACCATTTCTTTATCTTCTTAACCCCATGACCATTAATGACAATGGTATTTATTCTAATGTCCTAAATCAGGATATCTGTTTCAAATTCATCGATCCTCCCCAGGAGCAGGTAATTCATTCTTTTAAAAAAGAGCTCATTTTCAGATAAAACCAGATCTGCTTTCTTCAAAAAGATCTGAGATTTCAAAAAATTGATCGTTATCTTAGTCAGAATAATGACAAAATCAAAGCTTTTCAAAATAAAATAGAAGCAGAAATTTGTGCTGAGGTCCCAAACCAATTTTGGCATCGTAAGCAGCACATCATTGAATTGCCTTATGAACCAGACTTCAATGAGAAGCGTATCCCTACCAAGGCTCGCCCCATTCAAATGAGCCAAGACTTCCTTACACATTGTAAGAAGGAAATTCGGGACCTCCTTGATAAACGGCTTATTCGGAAAAGTTATTCTCCTTGGAGTTGCCCTGCCTTTTATGTTAATAAACAAGTTAAAAAGGAATGTGGAGTTCCCCGTCTTGTTATCAATTACAAGCCTCTGAATAAAGCTTTAAGATGGATTTGTTATACTATTCCTAATAAGAGAGATTTAATTATAGGCTTAATAAAGCCGCTATTTTTTCCAAGTTTGATATTAAATCTGGTTTCTGGCAAATCCATATCAATGAGAAGGACAGGTATAAAACTGCTTTTACTGTTCCTTTTGGGCATTTTGAATGGAATGTTATGCCTTTTGGTTTGAAAAATGCCCCCTCTGAATTCCAAAACATCATGAATGATATTTTTAATCCTTATTCGGATTTTTTAATTGTTTATATCGATGATGTTCTTATCTATTCTCATATCATTGATCAACATTGGAAGCATTTAAACATTTTCCTTAAAATTGTCAAACATAATGTCGTTGCAAGGACAAGGCTTTTAGCGCATATTTCGCTGATGAGAACCCCAAAAGTATAAAGGGAGAAAGGTAAAACATCATTGGTGCCTATTCTTGATACGATTCCTAGCCCGTTCGAGAAAGAGATTGGGTAACCCGACAATGAAACGTTCTTTCTAGAAATCCTGCTGGGTGTCACTCCTCTGGTAAAGCTTGGATAGGAAGACATCCTTGTACCACGTCCGAGGGAAACTCTTATTAGATAATGTGTCAGCCATGTAGTCATCTGAGTCTTTATCCGAATTGGTAGCTTGGGTCCATAAGTCCTTGGATAATTTCTCAGATGCGTCTGATTCATATTCTCCCTCATCTGCTTTAAGTAATTCAAAAGTGACTGCCTGAAGTAATTCTCGTTTTGTTAAAAAAGGTTTTTCTTCAGCCAGTCTAAGGAAAATCTCATTTTTCCTTTTTGTGAATTCTACTTCGGATTTTCTTCGTATTACAAAGTCAGCAATCTTTACTCACAATTACGATGATTCCCCGGAATTATCTAGAGAGGCTAATCTGCCTTTTCAATTTTCGAAGATGAAAATTTTGAGAATTATCTCAAAGAGACAATGGGGAATAGACCCCACAAGGGCCAGAGATCTTCCTTCAAGAGTCTCTCTCCCGATACTTCAATTACTTTGACTACGTAGATGCTTGGGATATATATATATATATAGTGTTATCTTGCGGTGTCCGGTGTCCCTGTCAGAATCGGTGTTCGATGCAGTGTCCGTGTCCTTGTCCGTGCTACTTAGCTAATATGTTATTCTTGGTCAGGTAGAGTTTTAAAATGTTTAAAATTAGCTTTTATATTATATAAGGCTTACTAATATAGTCTTGATGAATCACATGAATTAAATTAAGTCTGAAAATAAAGACCCCTCCAATATGATACTATCTAGTATTTTTGTAGTCCTATTTAACTTAGGAAATAAATAGGATTAGGTGCTGCTCAAAGAAGCTATCATTAATATAATTAGCTATCGCTTCATTTTTTGCTTGAGTTATATTTTATTTTTTAAGCTATTTATCATTCAAGTTTCTGAAATTTGATGAAATAAGATACTAAATTATATGCCTAAGAAACATGAATTTCTTTTTCTAATTTTGCAAGGATAACAACACAAAGAACTTTCAAGTTTTATAGGATTTAAGGGAAAAATCTAATGGAAACAGCGAGAAGCAACATTTATAACTGAAATGAGCACTTTACTATGTGAATTTTACTTGAAGTTGAGGTAGTTTACACAACTTTGAACATTTTCAAAGAAGATAGTTAAAGATAATTTTAACAACGTAGAAGTTTGATTACTTTTCTGGCAATTTTTAAAATACTATGAGTAAAAGAAATATAAAGAGGATAAAACTTTTCTTCATGCCTAGTTTATCTTACTCATAATGTATGTACAAAGAAACCAAAAATACAAACATTTTGGTTATTATGGATTTTTTATTTGTTGTATAATATAATTTGTAAAGTTAGTGATGCAAGACATACATAGGGAAATCCTATTACAACTAGAAATTTGTGGTCACTCAGTTTTAGTCTGAATGAGGAATAACCATATTATTGAAGTGCACTTGATATTAAGATTTGAAGGCTAAAATAGTAGAAGTGAAACATGTTGGAAAAAAAATATGGTTGTATGAAGAAAACTGAACGAACAGCCTGGGTCGAATGCGTTGCATTCTTTCCTTAAGACAGTATTTGCTCCCTTATAATCTTCTTAAGGTAGCAGAAAATCTGCCTCCCAAGATAAAACAGACAAACTTTGTTGTTTATAGTAGATTGCAATCAACAGATAAAAATTTGAGAGAGAGAGAGAGAGAGAAATTCAAAGTGAAAAATGGGTCTGACATTAGCCCTATTTATAGACACTAAAAGGTGCCTTGAACAAGTACAAACAATTGTGATAGTTAAGTGACTCTGTAGGTGTCACTTAACAGTCACAAGTTGTAGACACAATAAACAGATGCAACATTGAACAAAAAGACACCATGAACTGGTGCGTTTCGAATTTAAATAGATCAGAAATCTGTTTAATTTCGACAACAGTCACACTGTTTCAGTCCAAAAATACAACTATTCTGGTTCACAGGCTGAATTTGTCGCAAAAAGTTAAGGCCGGGCTCGAGGCGAGGATACACACGTGCAAAGTGCGCCTAAAAGCACCAATAGCGCCTTTATATTGTCGCCGGCGCGAGTGAGCAATGTAGACCATATGTTTCTAAAATAATATGATGTGTCATATGGCCACTTAAATATCCTTAACCTTTTCATTTCTCAAACAATGTAGGAACCCACATCATGATCCTTTTTATCCTTATTAAATGTCAATCTTTGAGAGTTTATATCTCTATAACTAATTAATTAAATTGATTAATTCTTTTTTTATATTAAACCTTGTAGTACAACGTTCAATAAGGTAGGAATCAATTTATGAAAAATTCCCAACTTCCCCTAATTTTTCAAAATTGGATTTTATCACATTTCCTAATTTAGAAAATGTACCTCTCTCTACTTTGGTAGGTCCTATTAAGATAAAGTTGTCTTTCGACTTGAACCTTTAGCATATAGCAATGAAGTCAGTCATAATTTAGAGTAGCCTTGGCCTTGAACTAATAATCATTGGTGATTAATCATCACTATAAATTTAAATGCCTGCAAATTTACAGCCTTGTGCTACATCTTAGATTTTCATAAGTGCCATAAAGATAAGCTCAAATCTCATAAAAGCGGCCCCATTTCTCGCACTTATATAGATAAATCTAATAAGGTGTACTTGTATGACCTGCACCCTCCTTCAAGGACATAGATTTATTAAGGGAATAACTCACACACTCCTCTTGTTCTCCACACAAGTATGCACTACCTTAAGATGACATGAAGATCAAAATCTTCATCTTTTAGTGTATTTTTGGTTATAAATACAACGTGTTTTTCCATTGAACTAGAAGACTAGAGGTTACTCAGGTGTCTAGTTGGTTTCCACGTGCATGTTACCTCTCTTATTTCATGAGCTTCAAACCCATCTCCCTGGAAGTGTGCCATATTATATCCCTGCCTAGTAAAGGGATCTGCCAAATTACCTTTGGACTTCACATAGCTAATAGTAACAACTCTTTTACTATATTGTTCTCTCACATAGCTATGTCTAAGACTTATATGTCTAGAGTTCCCATTGTAAACCATACTATACCCGCCTTAACGATGCCTCATTATTG
This sequence comes from Escallonia herrerae, assembly GCA_033070095.1. Lineage (NCBI taxonomy): Eukaryota > Viridiplantae > Streptophyta > Magnoliopsida > Escalloniales > Escalloniaceae > Escallonia > Escallonia herrerae. The sequence continues at coordinate 61,289 of JAVXUP010001690.1, forward strand.
CAAAATATAGAAATAGCAGGCATTGGCTTAGGCCATAGAGGAATCTCTATCAATAGGTCTCTTAGCCATTTTGTCTCCTTAACTGCCATTGCCAAAGCAACAAACTCGGACTCCATGGTCGAATGTGAAATTAAGGTTTGCTTCTTAAAACCCCAAGAAATTGTTCCTCCATCTATGGTAAAATTCAACCACTTGTGGACTTTGTTTCATCTGAGTCCGTGATCCAGCTTGCATCTGTGTGTCCTTCCAAAATGGTAGGAAATTCTTTGTAAGTTAATGCATAGTCCATTGAGCCCTTAAGATACTGTTCATACCCTATTCTGGTCGCACCCCAGGACCCGCTAAGGGACCCACTTTGCACGACACATCACCCAGTCAGCGGTCAACTTTTCAACACTCGAGGGCCGGTCAAAGCAACGCATGCTCAAGTCACGTGAACCATTCGTGAAGCGACTTCGGCGTGCCTTCCACCCTTGGGGGTCGGCCACCCTCGGGGGTCGGCCACCCTCGGGGGTCGGCCACCCCAAGGGGTCGGCCTCCCTTGGGGGTCGGCCACCCTCGGGGGTCGGCCTCCCTCTGGGGGTCGGCCACCCCAAGGGGTCGGCCTCCCTTGGGGGTCGGCCTCCCTTGGGGGTCGGCCACCCTTAGGGGTCGGCCACCTACCTTGAATACCGACGCCGTCACCTTTGACCGTGCTCCGTAATCACAACAACCGTCGCTCGCGGCCGCGCTCCGCCATAGTCACGACGACCGTCGCTCTCGGCCGTGCTCCGTCGTCGCGATGACCGTCGCTCGTAGTTACGACGACCGTCGCTCGCAGCCGCGCTCCACCATAGTCACGACGACCGTCGCTCTCGGCCGTGCTCCGTCGTCGCGAGGACCGTCGCTTGTGGCCGCTCTGTCGCCATGACGACCGTCGCTCACAGTCACCCCCCATCCACTCAACGACCCTTGTCGCTCGGAGATCACTCTGCGACCCTCGTCGCCCGCACTCAACCGCGCCCCATGCGCTGCAATCATATTATATGCTCACGGGATAGGCTACTCCGCCAGGACACTATCTCCGCCGGGGTGCCTGCGTGACTGGCCTACGTGCTCTGGCACTGGGGGCTCGCGTCGGCACCCCTAAGGACTATGACCCCCGGGTCACTCCGAGATGGGAGCAGGTCTTCGGAAGGGCATCTTGCCTAGTCCACCTGGCAGCTGGGCGTCGGGTCTTCCCCACCGCTGCCAGGACCGTGGGATTCAGTAAGGGCTTGGACTGGAGGCTGGGGCAACGGGCTACTCTGACCATGCTACCGCGGCATGATCAGTCTCCTCAGACAGGCAGATGGATGTTGCAAGGGCAGGGCAGCACGAACTTAGGGACCGGCAGTCCCAACGGAGGATCAGTGCTTTGGCCCCCTGGCGACGTATCGTTCCCGGGGGGTGACACATGTCAACTTATGACACATGCACGTTTTTGCCTATAAATAGTGGACTCCGGAGCTTTTTCAAGGATCTTGATCTTTCTTTGGCTCATTTGGACTTTTCACTTTCTCTCTCTAAAAAGACATTCTCTCTGGAATTCTAGTGAGAGAAACACACTTGGCTCACGTCCACGAACCCTCGACGCTGCACCCCAGTCGCACGGACCGTCGACTGTCGCCCCTGTTCGTCGTCCCCCTGCCTGCGCGGCGCTGCCAGCCCTCGCGACCTGTCTGGGGAGCCTTGCCCTCGGCCCTTACGCCGTCCTTGCTGTCTCCCGCGTTGCCTATCTGGAAGCTGACTCAGACCGCATCCTTTGTGGCACCTCCACGTATCATCGAACCATTTTACGTATCATCATTTTGGCGACTCCGCTGGGGAGGTGAGCATCGTGTTGCAGTCTGCATATCTTCCAGACTCAGGCACTATGCATGTGCAGCGGAGGGCTATGAGGACTACCAACAGTGCAGTTCATTCCTTGCCTGACACACTCACGCAACCATGCCTCAGCAACGTATGGCTACTAGAACTACCGGTCACATCCTCTACCCAGCCATCCAAGAGGCCGTCATTTCCAGACATGGAGAATATTCAAGCTAACATTGTTCTACTGGCACCACCCTTGGTGTTATGTCTCACTTCATTGGGGGCTTCACCCCTTGCCTACCCCAAGCAAGCCAAGCTCCCTACCCCTTCTGCATGCCTCTCATTGCTGTGACTTGATACGTGGTGCGCGGGGTGGCTCGAGCCATGCTACTAAGTCCCAACTCCGTCAACCGACATCCCCCTCGGGCAGTGCGACCTCGCAGGCATGCATGCAACACATCTTGCCAACCCACCCGTGCCTCGGTCACTTAGTCGGTCGTCGATGCCGACCCACCGCCGAGCTCCACTCTCCGTCTTCGACACTTAGAAAAATTTCTTCATTTTTCGCGGTCGGGTCATCACCCCCGCGACTTCGCTCGGCACCCTCCCCCTTCTTCGACACTTAGAAAAATTTCTTATTTTTAGCGGTCGGGTCATCACCCCCGCGACTTCGCTCGGCACCCTCCCCCTTCTTCGACACTTAGAAAAATTTCTTATTTTTAGCGGTCGGGTCATCACCCCCGCGACTTCGCTCGGCACCCTCCCCCCTCTTCGACACTTAGAAAAATTTCTTCATTTTTCGCGGTCGGGTCATCACCCCTGCGACTTCGCTCGGCACCCTCCTCCGTCTTCAACACTTAGAAAAATTCCTTCATTTTTCGAGGTCGGGTCATCACCCCCGCGACTTCGCTCGGCACCCTCCCCTCTTTTAGACACTTAGAAAAATTCCTTCATTTTTCGCGGTCGGGTCATCACCCCCGCGACTTCGCTCGGCACCCTCGTCACTCTTCGACACTTAAACACATTTCTCCATTTTTCGCGGTCGGGTCATCATCCCCGCGACTTCGCTCGGCACCCTCCCCTCTTTTCGACACTTAGAAAAATTTCTTCATTTTTCGCGGTCGGGTCATCACCCCCGCGACTTCGCTCGGTGCCCTCCCCTCCTTTCGACACTTAGAAAAATTTCTTCATTTTTCGCGGTCGGGGCATCACCCCCGCGACTTCACTCGTCGCCCTTGTCACTCTTCAACACTTAGAAACATTTCTCCATTTTTTCGCGGTCGGGTCATCATCCTCATTTTATACTTAGAAAAATTTTCACAAAAATTTTTCACCCTCCGGTGCTCTCTCCAACACTTAGAAAATTTTCCACGAAACTTTTCATCAATCCCCAACCTCCCTCTTTCTCTCCCTTTCCCCTCAAAATTATTCTTCCTCAAAATTTTGCATCCCCTCTCTTGTTCCTTTTATAGGCTCCAAAAAAAAAAAAAAAAATCGAAAAAATCGAATCGAAAATCAATTTCAAATTCAAAGTAAAACAATCAAAACATCCAGGTGGGCAGAACCCGAACCGCGAGGGCCCCGACCCGCGCCTGCTTCGGCCCGTTTTCTCTCCATTTTTATTCAGCTTCAACGGGTCAACCCGCCCGCCCGTTGACCCGACCTGACCCAACCCTAATTTCCCCAACCCTAATTTCCATTCTCTTTCTCTCTTCTCCTAGCGCCGCACCTGCCTCGCGCCGCCGACGGCAGTTCGGCCTCCCTGCCGCGCCTGGCCACCGCCGCGGCCCCTCCCCGGCATCTCCTTCTCTCGCCGAGCTCCCTCCTCACGATCCCACACGCCGCCGACCTCGTCGCAGCAGCCCACGCCGCCGACGATGGCTTCTTCTTCTTCTGCTTTTTCTTCCGCTTTAGCCCCCCACCCCGCCGACCCCCTGCTACGCCGACCCCCCCCCTCGGCCTCTCTCTCTCTTTCCCTTTGTCTTTTTTTCTCTGCTGCGGCCCCTCCCCGCAACCCACCTGGCCGACCCCACTACCCCGCCGACCCCCCTGCTACCCCGACCCCCCCTGGGCCTCTCTCTCTCTCCCTCTTCCCCGAACCAGCAAGCCCCACGGCGCCATGGCCGCTGCCGACCCCTCTTTCCCTTCGTCTTTTTTCTCTGCTTCGGCCCCTCCCCGTAACCCACCTGGCCGACCCCCCTGCTACCCCGACCGCCCCCCCTCGGCCCCTCATCTCTCTTCCTCTCCCCTGATCCCGTAAGCCAGCCGACGGTGCGGCAGTCCCGCTCCTTCCCCCTTCTCTCCAACTTCGGCCACTCATCACCACACAGCAGGCCGACCCCCCCCCCCCCGGCCGAGCCCCCTGGCCGACCCTCCCTGCCATCTCGCCGACCCCCCTACTACCCCGACCCCCCTCGGTCTCTCTCTCTCCCCCTCTCCCCCGACCCCGTACGCCTGCCGACGGCACGGAAGCCCCGACCCTTCGCCATTTTACTTCAACCCACCGGCCATTTTCACCACCAAGCAGCTGGCCGACCCCCCACCCCTGGCCGACCCCCCTACCCCGCCGACCCCCTAACCTTGGCCGACCCCACCACCTTCGGCCACCCCCTTGGCTTATGCCCACCAACCTTCGGAGGCCATAGCCACACTCACGTTGCTTCGGCCACACCCTACGGCCCTTGCCCATCGCTCCACCTCAACCACCTTCACCCCAAGGCACCAGACAGCACCGGCCCTTGACCATTGGCCGTTGCCCAGGCACTGTCTCCGCGACCCTCGTCGCTCGCCTTCGTCACTCAAAGACGATGTCAATAACTTTTCGGCCAAACGACATCAACATCTTACTATGTGTTTATGCGTGCGGCGCCCGCTCGGGTTGCCCCTCCGCGCACGCCGCACGCAGGGGGCTATGTTCCCAACTTATTCTGGTTGCAATCAAGGGCCCACTAGCGGACCCACTTTGTGCGACCCCCCTCCCCTTTTTTGTTTTAGTTTCACTGCTTTTTTTGGTTTGAAAAATACATTTTCACCATTTTCACAACGCTAACAAAAGCACCCACCATTTTCAAAAGGCAACACCGCATTCAGCCTCCACAGCCACAGCGCCACACATTCGGCCCGCTGCCCATCCCCTGGGCGCCGTCTTCGCAACACTCGTTGCCCATCACTTGGGCGCCGACTCCGTGACCCCCAGTTGCACGTCGCTAGGGCGCCGTCTTCGCAACACTCGTCGCTCGTCGCTCGGGTGCCGTCTCCGCGACGCCCATCGCCCGGAGGCCGCCTTCCGCAACCCTCGTTGCCCGTCACCCGGGGGGCTGTCTCCGTGACCCTCGTCACCAACGCCGTGCGCACCTCCTGCAAACCTCGTTGCCAGTAGACCGGGGGCTATCTCCGCGATCCCAGTTGCCCGTCGCCCAGGCGCCATCTCTGCGACCCTCATCGCTCGTCACCCGGGCGCCTTCCGTGACGCCCGTCGCCAGCACCATGCACACCTTCCGCAACACTCATTGCCCATCGCCTGGGGGCTATCTCCGCGACCCTCATCGCTAGTCACCCGGGCGCCGTCTCCGCGACCCACGTCGCCAGCGCCGTGCATACCTTCCATGCGGACCCCCGCCACCAGCGCCGTGCGCACCTTTTGCAACTCTTGTCGCCTATGTCACTTGCGTTCGCGCGCCGGCTCTACAACTCTCATCGCCCTCACACATTTGTTGCTCGCGTCCGTGCTACAGCTCCGTGCTCCCGTCACCCGCGCTCCTTCGCGACTCTTGTCGCCCGCGTGCCATCTCTGCGACCTTCGTCACCCGCGTCCGCGCGACAGCTCTGCGACTCTCGTCGCCCGCGTGCCGTCTCCTCGAACCACGTCGCCCGTGCCAACTCATCGCGCTCTCTACAACGCGCGCTCAATGCCAATGGTCACTTGATGCATTGCCATGACGACATCACTAAGTATTGCTCCGCGACAGTCATCGCCGCGCCCTGGCGCCATGCTTATGATGCGTGCGCCAGGCACCAGGTATTGCTCCGCGACAGTCGTCGCCGCGCCCTGACGCCATGCTTATGATGCGTGCGCCAGGCACCAGGTATTGCTCCGCGACAGTCGTCGCCGCGCCCTGGCGCCATGCTTATGATGCGTGCGCCAGGCACCAGGTATTGCTCCGCGACAGTCGTCGCCGCGCCCTGGTGCCATGCTTATGATACGTGCCCCCGGCACCAAGTATAGCTCTGCGACGTTCGTCGCCGCGCCCGTGCGCCATCTTCATGATACGTGCCCCCGGCACTAACTTTAGCTCCGCGACGTTCGTCGCCGCGCCCGTGCGCCATCTTCATGATACGTGCCCCCCGGCACCAAGTATAGCTCCGCGACGTTCGTCGCTGCACCCGTGCGCCATTCTCATGATACGTGCCCCCAGCACCAAGTATAGCTTTGCGACGTTCGTCGCCGCGCCCGTGCGCCATTGTCATCATGCGTGCCCCCTGCACCAACTATAGCTCCGCGACGTTCGTCGCCGCGCCCGTGCGCCATCTTCATGATACGTGCCCCCGGCACCAAGTATAGCTCTGCGACGTTCGTCGCCGCGCCCGTGCGCCATTCTCATCATGCGTGCCCCCGGCACCAACTTTAGCTCCGCGACGTTCGTCGCCGCGCCCGTGCGCCATCTTCATGATACGTGCCCCCGGCACCAAGTATAGCTCTGCGACATTCGTCGCCGCGCCCGTGCGCCATTCTCATCATGCGTGCCCCCGGCACCAACTTTAGCTCCGCGACGTTCGTCGCCGCGCCCGTGTGCCATCTTCATCATGTGTGCCCCCGGCACTAACTTTAGCTCCGCGACGTTCGTCGCCGCGCCCGTGCGCCATCTTCATGATACGTGCCCCCGACACCAAGTATAGCTCCGCGACGTTCGTCGCCGCGCCCGTGCGCCATTCTCATCATGCGTGCCCTCGGCACCAAGTATAGCTCCGCGACGTTCGTCGCCGCGCCCGTGCGCCATTCTCATCATGCGTGCCCCTGGCACCAAGTATAGCTCCGCGACGTTCGTCGCCGCGCCCGTGCGCCATTCTCATCATGCGTGCCCCCGGCACCAAGTATAGCTCCGCGACGTTCGTCGCCGCGCCCGTGCGCCATTCTCATCATGCGTGCCCTTGGCACCAACTGTAGTTCCGCGACGTTCGTCGCCGCGCCCGTGCGCCATTCTCATCATGCGTGCCCCCGGCACCAAGTATAGCTCCGCGACGTTCGTCGCCGCACCCATGTGCCATTCTTATCACATGTGCCCCGGCACAAAGTATTGCTTCGCGACGTTCGTCGCCCCACCACTTTCATGACATGTGCTCCGGCACCATGTATTGTCCCCGCGACAATCGTCGCCATGTCCATGCACCACGACCATGTTACAAGCCTCCGGGCATAACACCCGTTCACCACACCATGCGCCCCCGCCATGGGCATGGAAGACCTTCAACCCACTCTCTAGAGTGTGCGGCATTCTGGAGGCTCCGCTCGTAGTGCTCCTGCACGAGGACCCCTCCCTGCGGCATGGGCTGAGCGCCAGCACGGGCTAGTGCCATCGCCGGCACAATCAAACTACGGGATGGGCTCACAACCTTGAAGCCATCGCCGGCACAATCAAACTACGGGATGGGCTCACAACCTTGAAGCCATCGCCGGCACAATCAAACTACGGGATGGGCTCACAACCTTGAAGCCATCGCCGGCACAATCAAATACGAGATGGGCTCACAACCTTGAAGCCATCGCCGGCACAATCAACTACGGGATGGGCTCACAACCTTGAAGCCATCGCCGGCACAATCAAATACGGGATGGGCTCACAACCTTGAAGCCATCGCCGGCACAATCAACTACGGGATGGGCTCACAACCTTGAAGCCATCGCCGGCACAATCAACTACGGGATGGGCTCACAACCTTGAAGCCATCGCCGGCACAATCAAATACGGGATGGGCTCACAACCTTGAAGCCATCGCCGGCACAATCAAATACGGGATGGGCTCACAACCTTGAAGCCATCACCGCCACAATCAAATACGGGATGGGCTCACAACCTTGAAGCCATCGCCGACTCAATCAAACTACGGGACGGGCCGTATGCCGTCGCCGGCTCAATCAAACTGCTACACGGACTTAGCGTCATCGCCGGCTCCATCACCAACGACCCTGGCCCCCGCAGCAAGAGGGGCTATAACCACATCGCTTATGCATGCGACGCCCGCTCGGGTTGCCCCTCCGCGCCCGCCACACGCAGGGGGCTTATGTTCATACCCTATTCTGGTCGCACCCCAGGACCCGCTAAGGGACCCACTTTGCACGACACATCACCCAGTCAGCGGTCAACTTTTTAACACTCGAGGGCCGGTCAAAGCAACGCATGCTCAAGTCACGTGAACCATTCGTGAAGCGACTTCGGCGTGCCTTCCACCCTTGGGGGTCGGCAACCCTCGGGGGTCGGCCACCCTCGGGGGTCGGCCACCCTCGGGGGTCGGCCACCCCAAGGGGTCGGCCTCCCTTGGGGGTCGGCCACCCTCGGGGGTCGGCCTCCCTCTGGGGGTCGGCCACCCCAAGGGGTCGGCCTCCCTTGGGGGTCGGCCACCCCAAGGGGTCGGCCTCCCTTGGGGGTCGGCCACCCTTGGGGGTCGGCCACCTACCTTGAATACCGACGCCGTCACTTTGACCGTGCTCCGTAATCACAACAACCGTCGCTTGCGGCCGCGCTCCGCCATAGTCACGACGACCGTCGCTCTCGGCCGTGCTCCGTCGTCGCGATGACCGTCGCTCGTAGTTACGACGACCGTCGCTCGCAGCCGCGCTCCACCATAGTCACGACGACCGTCGCTCTCGGCCGTGCTCCGTCGTCGCGATGACCGTCGCTCGTAGTCACGACGACCGTCGCTTGTGGCCGCTCTGTCGCCATGACGACCGTCGCTCACAGTCACCCCCCATCCACTCAACGACCCTTGTCGCTCGGAGATCACTCTGCGACCCTCGTCGCCCGCACTCAACCGCGCCCCATGCGCTGCAATCATATTATATGCTCACGGGATAGGCTACTCCGCCAGGACACTATCTCCGCCGGGGTGCCTGCGTGACTGGCCTACGTGCTCTGGCACTGGGGGCTCGCGTCGGCACCCCTAAGGACTATGACCCCCGGGTCACTCCGAGATGGGAGCAGGTCTTCGGAAGGGCATCTTGCCTAGTCCACCTGGCAGCTGGGCGTCGGGTCTTCCCCACCGCTGCCAGGACCGTGGGATTCAGTAAGGGCTTGGACTGGAGGCTGGGGCAACGGGCTACTCTGACCACGCTACCGCGGCATGATCAGTCTCCTCAGACAGGCAGATGGATGTTGCAAGGGCAGGGCAGCACGAACTTAGGGACCGGCAGTCCCAACGGAGGATCAGTGCTTTGGCCCCCTGGCGACGTATCGTTCCCGGGGGGTGACACATATCAACTTATGACACATGCACGTTTTTGCCTATAAATAGTGGACTCCGGAGCTTTTTCAAGGATCTTGATCTTTCTTTGGCTCATTTGGACTTTTCACTTTCTCTCTCTAAAAAGACATTCTCTCTGGAATTCTAGTGAGAGAAACACACTTGGCTCACGTCCACGAACCCTCGACGCTGCACCCCAGTCGCACGGACCGTCGACTGTCGCCCCTGTTCGTCGTCCCCCTGCCTGCGCGGCGCTGCCAGCCCTCGCGACCTGTCTGGGGAGCCTTGCCCTCGGCCCTTAGGCCGTCCTTGCTGTCTCCCGCGTTGCCTATCTGGAAGCTGACTCAGACCGCATCCTTTGTGGCACCTCCACGTATCATCGAACCATTTTACGTATCATCAGATACATAAGTACTCTAAACACCGCATTCCAATGCACTTGCTCAGGGTTATGAGTAAACCTACTCAAAACACCAACCGAAAAGGCTATATCTGGTCGGGTACATTGCATGACATACATCAAACTGCCAATAACACTAGAATACTCTAGCTGAGAAACACATTTCCTTTCATTTGCCCTCAACTTGATAGAAGGGTCATATGGGGTAGTACCAGGGCACAATTCTCGTGATTAAATTTCTGTAAAATTTCTCAATATAATGAGACTTTAACAAAGAAATAGAACCCGAGGATCTAATTATTTTCATTCCCAAAAATAACATTGGCTTTCCCATATCCTTCATATCAAATGATGAAAATAAAAATGATTTGGTTTCCAACACGATATCCAAATCAGTACTAAAGATTAACATATCATCCACATACAAACATATTATCACACCATGCCCTTTATCAAACTTAGAATAAATGCATTTATCACATTCGTTTATTCTAAATCCATGAGAAAGAATGACTTGGTCAAATCATTCATGCCACTGCTTAGGAGCTTGTTTTAAGACATACAAAGATTAAGCTTTCTTTCTTGGCCCTTTAGTACAAAACCTTCCAGTTGTTCCATGTATACCTCCTCATCTAAAACACAATTTAGAAAAGCAATCTTGGTATCCATTTGGTGTATAATTAATTTGTTAATAGATGATAAAGCAAACAATTATCTTATAGTGCTAGGTCTAGCTATCGAGCATAGGTGTCAAAATAGTCAATCCCTTCCTTTTGTTTAAAACCCTTGGCTACAAATCTTGCTTTACATTTATCTATAGATCTGTCTGGGTTAAAGCTTTCTCTTAAAGATCCACTTGCAGCCTATTAGTTTAAACCCTGGTGGTAAATCAGTCAATACCCAAGTTTGGTTTGACATTATTGACTCCATTTTGTCATTTATAGCTTCTTGTCACAGGGCGAAATCTTGAGAAGTTATGGCTTCTCGATATGTAAGAGGGTCATGTTCTATGTTATACATATAAGAGTAATCACCTTCATTTCTATCTCCCTCAACTATAAATTGGTAGAAATATGGACCATAGGATTTTTCTATCCTTATTCTCTTACTTCTCCTTAGTTTACCTCTTTCCCCCATTTCGGGAGTAGGGTGAACTTGACTCCAAAGAATTCTCAAACAATTCTGCATCTCTAGATTCCAAAATAATATTTTGGCTAACGGATTCCGTTGATTCTATGGTTAAGAATCTATACGCTTTGCTATGTTGAGCATAGCCTATGAAGACACATTTAATTGTCTTTTTCCCTCAATTTGGGTCTTTTCGGGTCGGTTAGCCTTACTTATGCCCTACACCCCCACACCTTAAAGTGTCCAAGAGAAGGTTTTCTCTTCTTTAATAGCTCATAGGGTGTGACATTAGAGACTTTACAAGGTATATGGTTAAGTATATATGCAAAAGTCATGAGCGCCTCACCCCACAAATTCTTAGGCAAATCAGAAGTAAGTAATAAGGTATTAACCATTTCTTTCAAGGTCCTATCTTCCTCTCCACTACACCATTCTGTTGTGGATTATAAGGAGCAGTAACTTGGGGTATCATAGATCATCAAAAAAAGATATTCACCTCCCCTATCGGACCGTAAAATTTTAAACTTACGATCTAGTTGATTCTCTACTTCCACTAAGTAAAATTTAAATCTATCCAAAGCTTCAACTTAGTCCTAAGAACGTATGTGTAAGTCTAACGTGAACAATCATCTATAAATGTAATGAAATATCTTTGACCACCCCTTGTTAGGTGACCCTTCCATCTCATATAAGTTTGAATGTACTAATTCTAACGATTGTGTTTTCCTTTCAACCCCTTTAAAAGGTTTTTTCAAAAATTTTGTAATACCCCAAACCTTAATATTGTCTAGTCGGTTAATTTATTTTGTTAGCGACAATAATTGTATGCGCTATTTAGCGTTAATTGGCTTTAGTGATTTTCATTGAACCTTTAGCGATGAATTTGGGGAGCATTATAGTTTATGATCTTTAGTGACAATTTTAGAATTATAAGTTATAATTTAACGATAGCAATTATAACTGATGTTGATTGAAGTCTTTAGCGACAAATAGCATGACCGAATTTTATCGGGAACTTTCTAGTGACAATTTTGAAGCGGAGTAACAGAGGCAATTTACAAAATAGTAAAAAAAATTTATCTTTTTATTGGGGTTCTTTAATAATTAGGGAGTTAATGATCTAATTTATTGTGTCAACCCTTTATGTTTGGAAAGCTAAAAAAATCAGAGAGGGAATAAGAGGGGATTTAATGAGAAATTCAAATCTAAGTTTATTTTAAGTTACAGTAGTGAAGGAGAACATTATGCATCAGAGAAACAACAGAGAGAGAGGGGGAGAGATTGATTTCACTTACTGCCAAACAAATAGAGAGAGAGAGAGAGAGAGAGAGAGAGAGAGAGAGAAAGAAAGAGAGAATTTTAAGAGAAGATCTGTGTGTGTGCTCGTGGAAGAGAGAGAGAGAGAGAGAGAGGGCGGCCGTGTAACTCAAGCGAAGAGTCAAATTTCCGGTAAGATTTCTATTCCACTTTTTCTTGAATAAATCTACATGAAATATTGATGGCGTTTATGTGCAATGGCAAGAAGAGATCTCTGTCGTAACGTATTGTGTAATATGTGCGTGAGGGAGTGTTTGTGGGTGTGTAAAGAGGGGGGACGGAGACTGAAATTCAATATCTAGTTGGTTTCATGCATGGTAGATCAATTGTGAAAGCTATCTTCTTGGTTAGATGAATTTGTGGAGAGAAAATAAAGGATCTCCACATGGCCTGTATAGATATAGAGAATGCATATGGTGATGTGGTTTATAGATAAAGGAGGTATGCATTGCCAGTAGCCAATTGTTCATGCAATATAATACTATGGTGGAGCAGTGACAAGTATTTGAACCAAGTTGGTAATCAAGAACTTGGGCCTCTGTAATACTATCCTTCAGAAATGGTTGTGCTGTGACTTGGGGATGTTGGTGAAGTGATGCTTTGGAGGGTGTAGGGTATATTGTGGTTGAAAATTTATGTCTTGTGGTGTTTGAGAAATGGAAAGGGAGACTGTTGTGGGGTGTGCTGAGTGTGTCAATTGTATGTGTCTGTATGTAATGAGTGAGCAAGTGGGGCTGTACAAGCAGCCATAAAATGGGTAGCGTATATATGTGTTTTGATATGTGAGTACATGTGTGCGTAAATAATAGGTATTGAGTGTGTGGAGTGTATTTGTAAGTGGTGTAGAGTGTTTGTAACGTGAGTGGGTGGCTGGTGTAGTGCGGCTGCATTGCAGCATTGTAGAGAAGGGGGAGGAAGAAGATGAAGCGGAAAAATGGGTTTGTGCAGTGGAATGGTACACTGTGCTTGCATAGTTGTACCACGTGACTGTTGTGCATCCTATGATTGTTGAAAAATTCTGAAACTTTACAAGAAGGTTCTTAATGCAATATTAGAATTACTGTTAAAATTTCAGCTTTTTTTTTATATCATTTGATATTTTTAATTTGCAATCTCAGTTTCTCCAAAATTAGTTTGGAGCCTTTAAAATTCTTAATAAATTCTGCAAAAATTACTGAAGTGATTTTATATTATAAATAAGTTTTTGTTTTAGTTTTGTAATTTTTAGAGCTAAATTGTTACGAAATCTGTATTGCATTTTATTTAGCAAAAATGGATAATTTGAAAATGATTTCGGTACTTTTTAAATTCTAATTTTAGTTTCAGTTATATATTATGAAGCTATCATGAGAACTATGGGACTTTGATTTGAGCTAGAAGTATTAATTGTCATTTTGGACCTTTTCTAGTATTTAAGAAAATTGTTTTTAATTCAAAAATACTCAAAAATTTGAAATTCGTATTGTAACTTTTTATACTGTTTTAATGTATAAAAGTATTTTATAAACATTTCTTATAAATTTTGGAGTGTCTTAATGCCTTATACAGTGTGTGAGATTATCGATTAACTTTGGCCGTCTGAGGGATCCGTTTCATTTTGTTTTAAGTTGAGAGTGTCAGAGTGAGAATTTAACATAATATTTGTAGTGCTATGAGGCTAGATTGTATTCTAATAATTAATTGCCAATTTAGGCTCATTCGAGGATTTGAACGAGGTTGAATAGTAGCGAGCCCATATCTTGGATGGAGGTAGGGGATTTATATCCGAAACTCAATTTCATCTAATTGTCTTCGTAAATATTTTTTGAATTGTTATCGAAATTTTCTTTGGACTCTGTTATATTTGTTATATGCATCGTTTACCTTTAGTATCCTATTTTGAGCCTTACGCGCTTACTGAAAATCTCATCGATGCTCAGTGTTTATTATCCGTTAACTATCGATTTATTCATGGTATTATCGATTATTGCACTCTGCATATTGACATGAGTTAGTGTATTAAAGAGACTATAAGGATGGTCTGTATTGGGGGTGATATAAGGATGGTATGTTATTGCGGGAAACGTAAATACCTTAATGGTCTAGTAAGTGTACATATGCATATGTAATTATCAGTGCTATTGAACATCGCCTATGTGGCTTTGCTAAGTGTTACCCTGCGCTGCCTGTGTGGCTTTGCAAATTTACTCATGTTCAATATCATCTGCATTGTTTACAGTGTAATTGAATTGTTTCCGTTGATATCTGATTTAAGAGAGAGAGTTGAATCCCTTCCTCATTGTCTTTGAAATCAATTCATTAATCATTTGTAAATACCTCTACTGAATTTTTGAGCGACATTACTGAGCTCCCAAAAGCTCACTCCTTTTATGTTCCTTTCTGCAGGTAATAATCATCAATAGATTCTTGGATTGGTTAAAGCTTGCTTATGGAGTTGGTTTAGATTTGAGTTTTATTGTTTTGTTTACTTAAGCCCCTGTGACGGAAATCAGCGTGTAACTTACTTAGTTGAGTTCATTAATTTAGTCTTTGCATTTACAACAATGAGTTGAGAATTTGAGTTATTGTAGAAGCTCCGATAGAGATATTTATTGGGATTTTCTTAGCAAACTTGAGATGATTGAACAATTAAGAATTGATCAATTGATTTGGCTAGCGCTCCAAAAATTTTGGAGTGTTACAGTTGATATCAAAGCTTAGGTATGAGATTCTATAAACTCATAAGACTAAGATGATCTGTGACTGAGATTGGACTTTGAAAACTTGTATTAGGTTTTGAAGACTTATTTGAGGTATTGGATTGAGATTTGCGTTGAGTATGCAATAGTATACATGTTACTTTCCTTAGACTTTTTTAATCTTAAACATCAACTAAAGAAGATGACTGAAGGATAAGACTGTAATCTTTTGGTTTCTTTGATTAGCTCAACCAAATAGAATCTATGAATGGTAAAGGTTGTGATTGCTAATAGATATGTGGTACATGTAGGTGTAGAATATATTCTTGGGGTCCTTTAAGGTATATCTTCTATGTGACGGATTCAATAATAGTTTAAACTAGTTTGGGTTCGACATCGGAGTGCATAGCGAAAGCATAGTAGTTACAATTTCAATCTTTGGTGTAATGTGTAAGTGCTTATAGAAATGGTTAAGGCAAATTTTCTTAAAGGATTGAGTACTGGTCGATTAATGTATCAGCTTACCTATAAGTTTTGGATTAAAGAAGTTCAGTGACAACATTGTTCCTAGAAATTAGATGGATGATAGAAGTTGGTGTTGTAGGAATTCCGTTTGAGCAATGACCGGTCAATACTCGTAGGTCGTGAATATTTTTTGAGTTACCAGCAGGATGGGAAACGAAAATCTTAAGTACCAAACATAGGCATGTAAACTCTAAATTTAGCCGTAGGGTGCTGTTGATAAAGATTAGTTTCATGTTTAAGTATACTCGATCTGCAAAAAAAAAAATAAAAAAATAATAATAATAAATAGTGGGTGTTGTTTTTGATAGTCTTGATTCTACGATACTGCAATTTGGGTGGAAGTGAAGGACTAGGATCGCATCTCGTGATGTTTAAGTATGGATGAAAAACCTATAAGTTTACTCTTTTATTATGAAATACTTGGAAAGAGTAAATGATGTGTATACATTATTGATGTTTGGAGATTGAGAAGTATAGTTGGCCCCTGACCTATGAGGTGATATATATTTATGTAAACTTCTTTCTTTAGAAAAATATTAAATGATAGTGAAAAGCCGCTTCAAAATGTCAAAAAGTGTTTGACTATAATGATTAGTTGGTGCCTTATTGATGATATGGTTGCATTATCGTGAAATTTAAGTTAGATATATATATATATATATATATATATATATATATATATATATATATATATATATATATATATATATATATATATATATATATATATTTCAAGCACGCTGATTCATTGAAGACTGAGATATGATTTTTGGACCTAGGGTGTATCTATAACCCTCTTGCACGCCCTTAGGATTGAACACCTAGAATTATTTTGGGTAAATATTGAAATATGTATTACAATAATAGAATAGAGGCACATTAGAAATTGTTGTTCAAGTTAGGTGTGCTACGCTGAATCTTAATGTGATATGAGTTGTGGGCTATTTTAACGTAGAAAACCCGGTTCTGCCCAAATATATGGATCTCAGGTAAGTCATTGCCTATATTTAAGTTGATGTGCTTAATACAGTCCTGTTTATTCTATAAGATGTTTCTAGCTTATAATGGATATGGCAAGGGTGACTAGAAACTCACGGGTTTAGTTTCTTCAGATAATCATCATAAGTAGTACTTGGTAGGAATTGCCAAAACTTCGTTGGCGCTGCAAAACCAAGAGGGTATAGATAAATATTTAGTAATATAGGAGGTTTTGAAATTCTAAGTACATTGGAAAGACAACTAAGTCTTAAAATTCAAAGCCATCAACCTTGAGGTTCTACGAGCGTTAAAGCATAAGTGATAGTCCAATCTGAACCTAGAGATGTCAATGGGCCGGACTGGGCAGGGCCAGACGTGAAAACGGGCCGGGCCGGGCCAAATGTATTGGAAATCGGGTAGGGCCGGACCGGGCCAGATAAGGGGGGTATCCAGGACCATTCCAACCTTGGCCCTAGCTAGGCCTAATATTTACGGCCGGGCCCGGGCCCATTTATATATTCAAAAATTCTTGTTATTCAAAGTAAAAAACTTGAATTGCGGTTTACTATTATATAAGCAAATTATAATATAGTACTATGACTAGGATTCTGTAATTGAGTATAAGATTTGTACATGTACTAATATATGTGTATGCAAGCAACTAAAAATGCCTAGACACACACACACACACACACACACACACACACATATATATGTAGTAATATGTGTGTAAACAATCATATTTCTAGCATTCAAATATTCAAAAAAATCTTAATTGGTTTACTAATGCAAGGACCTAAAATGTCGTAATTTTTTTAAAATTTTTGGTCTAAAATTATTTATGTCCAAATCTTTTTATCAAGTTAACATTAAATAAATTACACCAAACTCTTTTTTTTTTTTTGTTGAAATGTCATTTATATACTAAAGAATAATATGCAATGTACATCATTTACGGTAGTTCAAGGAAAAATCATTAAACCAAACTCTTTGACCTTAGAGGGGAGAGGATCAGCTAGCCGAATAGCAGTCCAGGCCAGGAGGCTTAGCCTTAGTGGAACGGTGGGGTGGTGGAGTGAGAAGAAGGTGATTATAACTGATGGAGTTAAATTGAAAATAAATTTGTTCATAGGCCCCACCATCTCCAAACTCATCGTCTGACTTATTCTCCTCCGTTGCACACCGCAAGTTCGCCCCCACCGTCGTCTCCCCCGACTACGACTTGTGGTACTGCCCCACCGCCCCCAAACCCCCTCCTCCACCACCTCTACCCTCACCAAAGCCACCGGAATCGATTTCCCCATTAATTCAGCCCTGATTGCCAGACTTTTAAACCTGATGTCACCACATCCACAGGACAAGACCCGATCTAGCCCGCCCTTCTTTGAGACCCGATTTACGAACTTCGTTTTGCCCAAACCCAATTTGTGCATGTCGTGTGCCGCTTTGTGGCTGCGTGCAGAGTTGGAAGAAAGGGTAAGGGGGCTGGCCTGATTGGGGAACATGTGAGTGGAGAGTTGGGAGGAAGAAAGTGGGGGGCTGGTCTGACGGGTGGGGTGGGGAGGGGGTGTGCGTAGAGTTGTTGGGGGGAGGGGGAGAGTGGGAGTGAAGAAAAGATAAAATAAAAGAATGGGAAAAATTATCATTTAAAAAAAATATCTTTAGTCAGCGCATGTGTTGACCACGCGCTTTTAAATTTAACAGTTTCCGTCTAAAGTGTCCAATTTCTGTAAGTATGAGGGGATTTAGTGGTTAAAGTGGGGGAAAAAATCGCACTGTGTATAGCACAGGGGGGAGGGTCATTAGCTATTTATCCCTCTTTTAAGATTGTTGGAAAAAAATAAGGCAAAAATGGAGAAACTGAAGGAATAGCCTGAGTTGAATGTGTTGCACTCTTTCCTTAAGACAGAATTTGCTCTCTCATAATCTGCTTAGGGTAGCAACAAATCTGCCTCCCAAGATAAGACAGGTGAACTAAACAGACAGAAATTTGTGAGAGAGGGAGAAAGAGAGAGAAATTTGAAGTGAGAAATGAGTCTGACCATTAGCGCTATTTATAGACACCAAAAGGTTCCTTGAACAGGTGGAAAGAGTTGTGACAGTTAAGTGATTCTGCAGATGTCACTCAACAATCACAAGCTGTAGACATAGCAAATAGATGCAACATTTGAACAAAAAGACACCATGAACAGGTGCATTTTGAATTTAAACAGATCATAAATCTATTTAATTTCGCCAACAGTCACATTGTTTTAGTCCAAAAATGCAACTATTCTGGCTTCCAGACCGAATTTGTTCCAAAAAGTTAAGGCTGGGCTCGGGGCGAGGATGCGCACATGTGAAGTGCAAAGTGCGCCTAAAAGCGACAATAGAGCCTTTGCGCCAACACGTGATGCAGTGCACCGCACATGTGTGAGTGCATGACCATGCATATCATGTATTTCTAGAACAATAGGGTATGTCACATGGCCACTTAAATACTCTTGACCTTTTCATTTTCTAAGCAATGTGGGAACCCACGTCATGATTCTTTTCAACTTTATTAAATGTCAATCGTTGAGAGTTTATATATCTCTAACCAATCAATCAAATTGATTGATTCTTTTCGGATATTAAACTTTGTAGTACAAGGTTCAATATGGTAAGAACCAATTTATGAAAAATTCCCAACAAAACGTGCAATCAGTAATCTTTTATTTCACATAGAATAAAAGTTTTCTTTTGTTTTGCAGTATTGTAAGTGTTAGTTTATACCAATATTCTACCAACATAATTATGACACATCTTATTTATTTACTTTTCTCCATTTTATGAGTACATCATTGGACAACAATCCCATTATATGAAAATTTTATTTTACTAATCATGATAAATTATTAGAGATCAATCAGAGTCCTCAAACTCTAATAAAAACATGCTCTGTGAAGATATACCTTGGAACAACATTTGAAGCACATAGAGATATATTACTTTGTTTTTGATAACCAAATTAACCTAAAACAGAGAAAACGTAGTGTTATAGTGAAATTGCATGTGCTTAGATTGAACGCTTTCCTCTTAAGCCATCTTCGGCACTTTCAAGCCATCCATTTTGATGTGTTATTTGAAGATTTTCTAAGGCAATTAATTCAGAAGTTCGTGTGAGTCGTACGATTAATGATTATTATTGAACTTTTTTCCGTAGGCAAGTCAAAAGCTTTGCAAAACATTCAAGGTTCAACAACTAGATACTGTGGATTATTTTACAGTAGTATATTGGTTGTAATAGATGTGGAGGCAATTGTCTAAGAATACAAAGCTCTTATATTAACTTACTTTATCTTTACTTTGTAAATTATCGTATTCTTATTCTACAATATATTTAGGTGATTATCGTCAAAACTAAGTCATAATAAATTTATGTAATCGCTAGGTAGAGTATAAAGCAATTTCTAACTTGTGAATTGCAATATCTGGTTTGATACTTCACTTTGTTACAGATACAACATCAAAATTTCTTTCTAATTAATATTCAAGTGACAGTAATATCAAATTAGTTCCTACTAAATTAATATCCACTGATGAGGTGACATGCTAAAAGTTTGTAAAGTTACAATACCTTGTACATATTTTTTCTTAAAGAAAGACAGCATAGTGTTGCAGTTACAGTGTCTACTTTTAAAATTGATGTATAATGTATTGTTCACTCAAAAGGCATAGTTCTGTACAAAAGCTTTACAAAAAGAATGAGGTTAAAACCATTATGTACTAATGGTCATTCATGTAGTCAATTTAGGATAGTGATATATAGGTATGTGATCAAACTTTTATCTTTACTTATTTTTTCGTTTGTAAATTTAAGTTTTTTTATTTTGTTGAATACCTTAGATGATAATAGTCATAACTAAGCTTGAATAAGTAAGAAATTCCCACCTTGTGAGCTATAAATTGTATTCTTATAACTTGTTTTAAGTCTCATACTATTACATTCTTTCTTATTTAATTTATCTTTCTAATGGTCCTAGTCATCTAATTAACTCCTACAAGTTATTTGTATTGATAAGGCAAAGTTCTACTTTTCCTGTCACTCTCTATATGTGTGTATATACATATGTATAAAATTAATTCCTAGTAAGTTATATCCACTTATGAGGTGACGTGCTAAAAGTTTGTAAAGATACAATATCTTATACATATTTTTTGTTTTTTTAAGAAAAGACACCATAGTGTAGTAACAGTGTCTACATTTTAAATTGATATATAGTGTATTGCATACTTAAAAGACGTAGTTGTCTATAAAAGCTTTTTAAAAAGAACGAGGTTAAAACGATCATGTATAAATGATTATTCATGCAGTCAATTTAGGATAGTGATATAGAGGCATGAGATTTTGTAAGAACACAAACTCTAATCAAACTTTTACCTTTACTTAGTTTTTCTTATCTTTTTCCTATGTTTTTTATTCTACTGAATACCTTAGGTGATAATAGAGATTCATTATGTGATGTTTTAATAGGTTGGAATAAAATAGGAAAAGAATATGAAAACAAATAAGATGACATGTCCCCTAATTAAAAGGATTGGAAAGAATACTACAAAGAGCTTACAACCCCTATGTTTACCATATTCATTTTCATGATTTTCGTATTCAGTTATAAAAATACGTTCCTGTATACTTTTACACCAAAAAAATTTCAACCACATTTTTTTTTACATTGAGTTAAGTTTGGGTGAAAAAGTTTAAAATACCTCGGAGGTGTTTTCAGTTTTTTGTCACTATTCGTAAGCGTACGGGCCCTTGCTCCTACAATCTACGATGCTTAGTCTATATGATATGATATGGCATGCTATAATGTAATATAATTTAGGGCTAATTACACCTATATCCCTGAGGTCTGGGGGGTAATTACAGGCAAGGATAATAGTTTAGACAACCCAGTGAGAAAAATTGGATCACTTTCTTATAAACTCATTGAGAATAATTCTGAATGAAGATTTTACCTTTACTTTTCAATGATCTTGTGATTCAAAAGAATCAATACTAATTCATTATATGTTAATTCTGCTTTTGTTTAAGTTCATAAACTTTTTTGATAAATGATTTGTTCTTTTCTCTGAAACTGTCTGTTGAAACGATTTAATGCGCTACCACGTAATACGTAGTGGGTTCGGAAACATACCGTACGAAGTCTCCAAAAATTTCAACGTAGGATCCTTGTTGTTACGAGCCTCCAACAAGCTTGATCTTTTTCGCAGGTACGAAAACGGCTACTAGAGTCGAGTTCTACGGCTACTAGTGATTGCTCTAGAGAGAGGGTTATTGCTATGACTTCTGACTTATTGGGATATCTCTGGCCTTTATATAGATATACAATTAGAGACTGGCTTTACTTCAAATACTTAGGAGATAAATATTGTATTTACCTCAAACACTTAAGAGATAAATATTATATTTATCTCAAACACTTAAGAGATAAATATTCTCTAAATAACTGTATTTATCCAAACTAACAAATACACATTATCTGTTAGTGGGCGGATAATGGGTCCATTGACCCAATTTATTAACAGCTCCCACTCGCCCACACACAGGGCAAATAAATCGTATAGTCCCTCTTTATCTCTCGTCCACTCATCTCCTCATACAGGAAATGGAACGTGCGACCTACGAGAAAGGATGTCCAGTTGAGGAGTATTGTATTAAGTTATCACCAAACTAACACAATACATCACTCCCAAAAAATCTCGTATGTACCCCAGATAGTTCAACTACACCAGATTAAACACTCTCAAATCCCTCATAATGAGCAGTGTTAAACCTCTCATATGTTATGTATTCATGACTCATATCGAAACGAAAATCGACAAAGTCGCCCGGGCTATGAATCACACAACATGATGTAATATTGAACTTTCTTCCCAAAGCCCTCATGTCATTCCAATTAGACCCAACCGCTTTCCTAGACATGCCCCGCGAGACCGCATCATCCATGATCCAAGGGTACATGCTAAAGTAGCGACATTGAGTATCCTCTTCATGACATAGTCTAAGGTGAAAAGGGTACATATAGGATCAAAAATTTCGATCCAAGTGGCTCACACAGTGACGAAGCAGGGATTCATTCGTCACTCCCACTGTCGGTCTGCATTTAGCACATGCAGTATGATTTGCATGCTATGGCGTAACCTGCAAGGGCGTGTCACATAAATGTATAATAAAATACGCCATACGAATCTAAGTCTAGTCGCTGTACAAGCGCCTAACCTGAGTTTTTCAGCTCAGCCCAGTCACTCTCATAGTGCCTGCCTGAAATCTCACATTCGGCTGTAAGCAGGCTACATAGAGTTGTGGAGATACTCTATGATCGACCTAACTTTATAGGTCTCATCTTAGCTCCAACTAAGGCGACATGTTTGCTTTATAAGCTGTATCATCTTATTCGCCCACTTGGCGCTTAAGACAATTATGTCTCATCTTGCTCGCTATCTTAGCGCCAAGGTGAATTACCCGTGTGAGTGGGTCAATTCGAGCCTGGTGACACTCTCAATAAGGATGTATATGTAATCACAAAGATTATCCATTCATTCCAAAATAAACTCAAATCAAGGAACAAAAATTTAATGTAATAAATAATGTCAAGTACATAAGATGCCATAAACATATCAAAACCTACGTAGTCCCATACTCCTAATGTGAGAAAGGAAAACATCTCTAGCAATAGGCTTGGTCAAAGGATCAGCCACCATTCTGCCAGTAGGTATATGCTTCATGGTCACCTCTCCTTGCGCAACTAAAGTTCTAATGAAGTGATAACGAAGGCCTATGTGTTTGGCCTTCCCATGATATTTGGGGTCCTTTACAAAATCTAGGGCAGCTGTATTGTCACAGTGAACAGTGACAGCCTCGTCTGCATGAGCTGTAACCCCTAAAGACTGTAAGAATGACCTCAACCAAACAGCTTCCTGGACTGCTGCTGAACAAGCAACATACTCCGACTCCATCGTGGATAGGGCGATGCAAGTCTGTTTCTTGCTGCACCAAGAGATAGCTCCACCTCCTAGTATGAATGCATAACCTGAAAGGAATCTGCGCTCATCTCTATCACCGCCCCAATCAGCATCGCTGTATCCTCTCAGTCTCAAGTCTCCACCATGATAACACAGGACGAGATCAGCGGTTCCACGTAGGTATCGAAGGATCCTCTTCACCGTATTCCAATGAGCGGGTCCAGGATTACTCTGATAACGACTCACCATTCCAACGGCATAGCAGATGTCTGGACGCGTACACAACATAGCGTACATCAGACTTCCTACTGCAACCGCGTAAGGCACTTTGGACATCCGATTCTTTTCCTCATCATTCTTTGGGCATTGGTCTGTTGTTAAAGTACACGCCTTGTCCATTGGAGTGTCTATGGGTTTTGAGTTATGCATACGAAATCGTTCAATGACTTTCTTGATGTATGTCTCTTGAGACAAACTGAGAAGTCTCTTTGGACGATCACGTATGATTTTAACCCCGAGCACATAATTAGCTTCTCCCATGTCCTTCATCTCAAAAGTTGAGGACAACCACTGCTTAGTGGCGACAATGGAACTCATGTCATTCCCAGCTAAAAGAATGTCATCCACATACAAAGAAAGGATTAGAATATTTTTCTTGGATCGTTTTACGTAAACGCAATGGTCTTGTTCAATCATTTCAAAACCTATAGAGGTAATGGCATGATGAAACCTAAAGTACCACTGCCTAGAAGATTGTTTGAGACCATATATAGAACGTTTGAGCCGGCAAACTTTGCGCTCATGTCCCTTGACTTCAAAACCCTCAGGTTGAGCCATATAAATCTCTTCATCTAGTTCTCCATTGAGAAACGCAGTCTTAACATCCATATGAAAAAGTTTTAAATCCTGCTGGGCGACAATAGCTAAGATCAGGCAAATTGAAACAAATCTCACCACTGGGGAGAAAGTGTCTTCATAGTCCACACCCCGCAGTTGGGTATAGCCTTTTGCCACAAGACGTGCCTATACTTGTCAATTGACCCATCTGCCTTGCGCTTGACTTTTAAAACCCACTTGTTTCCAACAGTCTTGCACCCTGGCGCAAGGTCAATCAACTCCCAGACCTGATTCTTTTCCATTGAGCTCAACTCATCCTTCATTGCAGCCATCCACTCATTACTAGCAGACGAAGATAAGGCTTCTTCCACAGAAGTAGGCTCGTCTTCATCATTTGGAGTGCACATAAGAATTTATCCGTCAATCTCAAAATGACAACGTGGAACTCTTCATCGTGCACCTCTACGCAGTTGAGAATCTTGTTGACCTAATGGTCCTTATGGTGTGCTCCCACTTTCTGGGATACTCCCACTAGGTTGAAGGTCACTTACACTATCTTCAGAGACAACCGGATGAGGAACTAATTCCCCACCTTCACTTGGAGATGGTAAAGTGGCTTCAACCTCCTCTAACTCATAGAGGTCAAGATTCTTACTCGCGTCTCCAATGTTAGGAAAATCATTCTTTATGAAATCAACATCACAAGACTCTATTTCAGTCCTCCACCATTTGGATGTTCACCATACATCACATTGCCTTTAGAGTTTTCAGAATACATTAGAAAGATACTCTTCTTTACTCTAGACCCTAGTTTCCCATACTTATGAGAAGTACTGTGAACATAACCTGCTGAGCCCCATGGGCGCAAGTTATCCAAATTTGGCCAATCCAAAGCTCATATGGGGTGGATTTGACTGATTGTGAAGGCACACGATTAAGTATATAGGCTGCAGTCAAAAGAGCATCTCCAAAAAGATATTGGAAGGTTTGCTTGCGCCATCATAGACCTAACCATGTCTAACAATGTTCTATTCCTTCTTTCTGCAACACCATTTTGTTGTGGAGTATTAGGAATAGTAAGTTGTTTGCGTATCCATTTTTCCTCACAAAACTTCTTGAAGTGATCTGAAAAATATTCGCGTCCCCGATCAGTGCAAAGAGTTTTTAAATTCTTCTCTTTCTGATTCTCGACCTCAGCTACAAAGCGTTTGAAACAGTCCAAAGCTTCATAGCGGTGAGATATCAGATACACATAACCATATCGCGTATAATCGTCTATCAGTGTAAGGAAATAAGAAGCACCATGCCTTGCCTTTACACTCATAGGTCCGCATGTGTCAGAGTGAACTAGCTCAAGTGGTTGAGTTGCTCTCACAGCCTTTCCAAAAGGCTTCCTGCATGCTTTACCGGCCAAACAAGCCTCACATGTTTGTAGATTGACTCTTGCAAGTTGGCCCAAAAGGCCTTCTCTAGCCAAATGAGTCATTCTACCTTGGCCTATGTGGCCCAGTCTTGCATGCCAGGTGGTAGAATCATTCACAACATAAGAATATGAGGACTGAGAATCATTTAAATCCAATTGAAAAAAGACTATCCATGCAAAAACCATGTCCGAACAAAAAATCATCCAAAAAGATGTCCAACTTATTACCCTTAAAAATAAAGGAAAAACCACTGTCTAATAAAGCAGTAACTGAAAGTAGATTAAGCCGAACAGTGGGTGCATATCGCACATCCTCAAGAATTAATGTGCGCCCAGTACGCAACTTGAGCTGGTATGAACTAACCCCTAGCACCTCTTTGGAGCTATTGTTTCCCATGAAGATATGTTTGCTACACGTTGGAATCCGGTGATAATCTACAAACCCCTCTTGATCACGTGCTACATGTTTTGTTGCACTTGTATCCACAAACCACACAGGTTGGGAATGAGCAACCATCACATGTGAGGAAACATATAACTGAGAGAGAGATTCTGAAAGTACCTTCTTCGGCTCAGTGCAATCACGAGCGAAGTGTCCTTTCTGTTGACAGTTGAAGCATTTAACTTTAGACAGATCATTTTTCCCACCATGTTTTCCTTTCTTGTGTTTCTTCATTTTTCCTTCCTTTGGCGCAGAAGTGCTAGCCTCGCCTTTCTTACTTTGTCTTCCGCGCTTGCCATTTGCATTGCGCGATCCCCCTTGGGCGAATAAGTAAGGGTCTTGTCAGCATCTCGAGTCTTGTCCTCAAGGATGACATGCTGTGAAACATCAGAAAAGTTCTTGATGTTTTCACTGTGGGTCAATATCTGTTTCATACTGGCCCATGAGGCAGAAAGGGACCTTATGACAACTCTGACTTGCTGCTCATCTGTGAGCGCATGGCCAGCATCCCTCAGCTTACCAATCATATTGGACATCATCCTTAGATGTTCACTCATGGTATGTTTAGGGTCTTTTGTGTACTCCTCAAACTTAATCACAAGGCTACGAAGCCGCGTAGTTGAGGTTCCACTAAAAAAGAACTTGAGCTGCTCCCATAAAGCTTTGCAAGTTGGAAGTTCATCATACTGTCCGATTAGATCATTTTGCAAGCTTCTCAACAAGGTGTAGCGCGCACTACGATCTTTCTGATTCTATTTCTGGTAGGCAGTGTGGTCTCTTAAGGGTTGTGCCTCAGTTGGCGCGACCATCTCTTTGGTCAAGTGCTCCTCGAGCTCTTGTTCGTTCAGCATGAATTTTATCTTTTTGTGTCAAACGTCATTTATCTCTGTTAAGTTTCTCACCCTTAACGAGATCAGCTATGACATTCTTGGTGGCCATTATATTCACTACATTAGATTGCGCAAGGAAAAGACATTAATTATGCATCTTTCTATTTATTTCAAAAAATTCAAATGAAAAACATAATCCTTCCTCACATCATGAAATCGAAAATTTGCTAAGCTCATAATCATCTCCCATGTATGTGAGTTGGGAAAAATATTTTTCAAGTAATTTTTGGCAATAAATTTCATCATTATATAAGCCACAATATAATAAATCATCCACATGATAATTTAGAACAATATAAAATTCCACCATGCAATAAAGTGTGCAAGGACTCCATTGAGCCATATTGGCATTCTAGTAACTTATGCTAAAAAAATTCTGGCTTGAATAATGTGTGTGCAAAATTACATCCCCGTAAAAGGCTTTCTGGAAATATATTCCATTAAAACAAATGGAGATGCCGCACAACACATTATTCTCAAAAGAATTTTCTTAAAACAAGAGTAAACACATAAACATAAGTTTCTTTAGAATGCCAATCTAGTATCCATCCATTTAACCTAAAAACTAGCATGCTCAAATAACAAATTAAAGGGTAATTAAATGGAAGAATAGGCCACATTCTCCTTCCAAGGAAAACGGGCGTGAAGGCCTTGAAATTCTGTTTAAAAAGGGTAGGCTTACCAAAGCCCAACAAATATATTTCAAAAGTATATTTAAACCATAACACAAATCAAGGAGAGCATGTAACAACTAAGACATAATTTATCTATGTCATATAACTCTCCAAAAAATATTTATTTTTGCCCGCGAAGTGCAAAAATTATTTTTGGGACCACATAAGTACCACAAAAATACTCCCAAATAGCCCAAAAACCGAGAGATAACTTTAAAAAAAATTGGCAAATAGTAAATTTAACCCTAATATACCCTCTGGATTTAAAGAAAAAATTATGTGTGCATAAAACAAAATTTTAAAACTAATTTCTTTAGAAAAAGTTATTTAAAAAATTAAATATAACACACACAGAAGATATAAAGGTAATTTAACATAATTGAAAATTTTCAGAAGGTACGACAAGGCTCTACTCGCCGGCAGTGACGAACACCGGCCAAAAAACAGCCTGACGCGCATCCACGTGCCACCATGCATGTGGGACAGCGCTGCAGGTTCTTGGAGCAGGCGCGTGTGAAGCACACGAGCGCGTGGGCTCGGAGCTTGTGGCGCGTGGCTCACGGGTGTCACCAGTCTCACCTAGTGCGTGCAAGCGCGTGACGGCTTGTGACGGCGTGGCTTGGCATGTGGGCCCGTGAAGCAAGTGGACAGCTTAGCGAATGACGCGTGCAGCGCGTGGCGCGCGTGTGCAGCAGCCTCGGCTTGGGCTCTCGTAGCGGCTCATGGGGGCGCGGCTTGGCGCGCATGTGGTGCGTATCTTGTGACTAGTCATGTGCGTGGCTCAAGAGAAGGTTTTCTCTTCTTCAATAGCTCATAGGGTGTGACATTAGAGACTTTACAAGGTATATGGTTAAGTATATATGCAAAAGTCATGAGCGCTTTAGCCCACAAATTCTTAGGCAAATCAGAAGTAAGTAAAGTCATGTGCGTGGCTCAATCGGTGCGTGACACATGCCATGGCTTGTGTGCATTGTTCATCTTCTTTGTGAAAAAACCCTAAGTTTTTCCATCGCCGTCATGTCGCGATGCCAACTTTCGAAGGCCATATCTCTCTTGTTTTTAAGCCAAAAAATGGGTATCATATATCATTCGAAAGCTTATGCGACATAGATTATTTATTTATCAACTGATGATGATAAAAACTGAATATCATGCTCTGAATTTGAGCCCCAGAATTCAAAAAAACGTAGTTTTCTTGAAAAATATAATCATGATTTCTCACAAACCATGCATCCAATAATCACGAAATTTTATGGAGTTCATCCTCAACTATAGCAGAACAAAAGCTTATAATTATTTTTCAAAAAACATCCCCAACAAATTTCAAATTTTTGTAATGGGTCTCGATCATGTATTTGGAAAAAATCGCAACATGCACATAATTATACTAGCATGTTAAAGGCGAATCAATAAGTAATCATGCTCTGATACCAATATTGAAATGATTTAATGCGCTATCACGTAACACGTAATGGGTTAGGAAACATACCGTATGAAGTCTCCGAAAATTCCGACGTAGGATCCTTGTTGTTACGAGCCTCCAACACGTTTGATCTTTTTCGCAGGTACAAAAACGGCTACTAGAGTCGAGCTCTTCGTCCACGAACCAAATCCTAGAGCTTGGTGATTGCTATAGAGAGAGAGGGTTATTGCTATGAATTCTGACTTATTGGGATATCTCTGGCATTTATATAAAGATACAATAAGATTGTATTTATCTCAAACACTTAAGAGATAAATATTATCTAAATAACTGTATTTATCTAAACTAACAAATACACATTATCTGTTCGTGGGCGGATAATGAGTCTATTGACCCAATTTATTAACACTGTCAATGGCAGAACCTTTTCCCTTAGTAGTTGACATCCTACTTCGTTTTTTCACTTTGCATTGATATTGCAGTTCATTTCAATCTTGTTATTATGTGGTCACGAACTAATTTTGTGTAGCTCATGTATTTGGCTAGGAAAATCAGGTCTTCTAGTTGTTGACTGTTGAACTGCTCTTATTTGTCTAACCCTAATCTTAAAGGTTCTATGCCAGCAATGCATCCTCGCAGAACTACCATTCTTTGTCTATCGCAAAAGCATATTGATACTTGATTAGTTGTCAGATATACTTCAATTTTGGTCTTATGTGTTTGCTTAAACATTTTGAAAGGTCCCTCGTCTTTAAAGTAATCTGTGTTGGTCCTTTTATGTTTGATTCCATCCTCAAAGTGGTCCTTAGACCGATAACTCCATAATTCATTTGATGGTTTGGATGAATATGAAAAATCATCACAATAGGCCCAAAGTTTAAGTCAGTGCAATTTAGATATAACACAAAACATAAAGAAAAAGGTAAAAGGTAAAAGTTCTCAAATGAGTGCGTGGTAATTTAATAACTAGGTTTATGTTTTTGTTAATTTCTTTGTTTGCCAGTGTCGCCCTCCTTTCCCTTAGCCTTCTGACCCGCGAGAGTATGTAGTGACAATTTTTGAACACTCATGGCCGATTGTGAGACAGTCTGTTGAACGTCCAATGACAATGCGTTTTATCTGAAGGGAGCATGCTTTTTCAACTGCGGTTGTTTAATGACTAGGCCCTCTCTTTGTTCCTACTACTGCCCACTGGGCTAGGTCTTTGCCTGGCCTTTTTTTAAAAATAAGGTATTTTGGCTCGGTCTGAGAAAGGCATCGGCTACCACTGAATAAAAAGGGTCCTTGTAGATGCTCCCCCCGATCAACGGGAAAGGAGGATCGGTGTTTACTATAAAAGATATAATTGACTTGAGACCACTCATCTACAAGGCAGTGTGTGGAGTCAACCATTTGGATATATAATGCAAGTCGAGAGTAGCAATACAAGAATAGCCATCTGATAGGAAACAACTTTCACATTCCGTTCAGAGATCACCTTTTTTTTATATCCTCGTTCCCTTTAGTGTTCATTCCCCGGAGAAAACCCCTTTCCCTTCGGATTCCATCTCTCTTTCGGCTCAATACATGCGGGCACCTAGTATCTGTGAGGGTTCACCCTGTAATACCCCAAACCTAAGGTTAGGATTATGATAATTTAGCTGATTATTAATTTCTTAGACGATAATTTTTTGTGAGTGATACTAGATGATCTTTTGCAACGGTTATTGTGAGTGGTATCATTTAGGATGTTTAGCGACATTTTTTAAATGATTATAAGTTGCAATAAATGAAACTTGTTGTAGGGTAAACTATAGCAGATTTATTTCTTTAGCGACAAGCTTATAAGTAATTATGTGAGTTCTTTTGCGACGATTGGCATGAGCTAAAAGATTGGCAACCTTTAGCGACAGTCTTAGTTTAATAACCGTAAGTGCGCATTTTTATAATTTGAAATAGCAAAGGGAGGGATTAGTTGAGGAAAAATAAAAAAAATCTGGCATTGAAAAAAAGGAAGGAAATGAAAGTCAAATTAGAGAGGGAATAAGGGAGAAGATTGTAGAGAAAATTGTGTCTTTAGTTTTATATCTCATTTTCGGTTACCAACAGAGAGAGAGAGAGAGAGAGAGCTACACAATGGAAGAAGTTTTTCATAGAAAGAGGGAGAAAGGGAGATGACAGAATAAAATTTCGGCGAGGTGCGATTTTCTGATAAGATCATGTTTATTTTTCTCTTACATTACCGTAAATAGGTGAATGAATTATATATGAGTATGTTTGTGTGTGAGGCTGGAAGGGACTGGACATGAGTGTCATGTGTATTTTGTGTGAAAATGAGTGTGTGAGGAAGACTAAAGGCAATCGTGAGGGGGTTAATGGCAGCCATGGTGGCTGCCATATTTAATTGGATGAGAGATTGAAACGGACCAGCCATGGTCCGATGGTGCACAGTGGTGTACAAGTTGACACATGTGGGTGTAACCATGTGCAAGAGGGGGAAGTGAGCAAGTGTGTGTTGTGGTGCTTGAGAGATGAAGAAAGGGTTGCTGTTAAATGGGTTGCGTGAACCTGTGTGTGTCTTGCAAGAAGAAATCCACTGTCATGAGGCAGTAGGTGTGGTTGTGCAAGGTGTTGTTGGAGTTAAGTGTGTGATTATGAGATGGGCCTTGGAAGAGGAGAGGAAGAAGATGTGTTAGTGTGTATATTGGTGGGGGTGATGGATAGTATGTCGGTGAAAAAAATGTGTGAAAAACATGTCTAAGTGGTGGATTACAGTGTATTTGTGTTTGTGAACATAATGTGTGTGTGTGTGTGTGGGTGGGTGGGTGTTACTGGAGGGGGAAGAAGGCTGCAAAACATCCATGAAACAAGGGCAGCAAGTGTGTTTTATTGGGGGAACCAGTGTATGAGGAGTGTGCTTGTAAGGTTGAAGAAGGGCTGCAATTGTAGCCATGGAGGTAGTGATTATAGTGTGATTGTGTGTAAAGTGTTTGTAAAAATGTGGGTACAGTGAGTGACTAGTTGTACGTGTGTAGTGTGTGACTAGGTGTGTGCAAAGTTGGTGTAACAAGTGGGTTTTGTGTGTGAATTTATGCTGAGAAGAGGACTGTGCGCAGAGGTGTATAGAAGAAGATGGGTTACTGGGTTTGTGATGTGGGAGTGACACATTATACTTGTGCAGTTGTACGATGTAACCGTGGGGTATCGTGCGATTGTCCAAAAATACTAAAACTTTACGGGAAGATTCTAATGGCAATATTAGAATTACTTTTAAAATTTTATATTTTTTGATATTGTTTGGTATTTTTAATATTTTCTACAAATTTAATTTTTCTAAAATTTGTTCGAAGCCTTTAAAATCTTTATTATATTCTGGAAATATTTCAATAATATTTTTATAGTATAAATAAGATTCAGTTTTAGTTTCATAATTTTTGAAATTGATTTAGTACAATTATTAATAATGCATTTGTGTTAGATAAACAGATGAGTTTAAAATGGTTTTGATGCTTTTTAATTTTATTTTCTATATTATCCTTATATATTGTAAAGTTATTGTAGAGTTTATGGGGCTTTATTTTTAGCTTGAAGAAATTATGGCTATTTATGGATTTTTATCGTATTTAAAGAAAATATTTTAATTAAAAATATTCAAAAACTAAAAAAATCATATTTTAACTTTATATAATGTTTTAAGTTATAAAAATGTATTATTAGAATTTATTGTTAATTTTGGAGTATTGTTAAACATTAAAGAGTGTGATGTTTTCGATTAGGTTGGCCGTGTGTGAAGGACTCGCTTTGGGTTACGTCGTTCCGGGTTAAGAGTGAGTATGTTTTTGGGTAGTTGATATTAATGTTATAGTGTAATAGTGTAGATTTCTTTTTGATACATAAATTGCCAATTTAGGCTAATTCAAGGACTTCGGATCGAGGTTGATTAGCTTCGCGTAGCTTGAATCGAGGTAAGGATTTTTCTCTCCGAACCTTACTCATAATTCTAAATTCTATGTTTCAATCTTAACTGTTTTGAAAATTTTGTGGAACTATGGCTTTATTAATTTTCATGAAAATATTTGGATATTGCCCATGAAACCCTAATTTGAGCCTTGAAGCTATTGTTTGGAATTCCTGTTTTATTCTCATATGTTTATTGATTCAATCATCGTAAAATATTTTGAGTTGTACTTATCTCTTTTCATTCTCATATGTTTATTGATTCGATTATCGTAAAGCATTTTCAATTGTACTTATTATTTTCTAAATATTGACATGAGTTAGTAATCTTACGAGTTATAAGGATGGTGCGTTTTGTTAGCTTTATAAGGATGGTCTGTTGGTTGGGTTAAACTAGTACCTAAATGGACTTGTCAGTGTATATATGCATGTGTAAAGCATATCGAGCACTACCAGAATGGTTTTGCTATAGTGTACTGCTCATGTTCAATGTTTCCTATTTCTGTTTTATTGCATCTGAAGTGTTTTGAAATGATTATTGATTTTAAGGAATTGAGTTGATACTCGTTCCTATTTTTATATCGAAATGCATTGGTTTTATTTGAAAAATTATTTTAAAAATTAACATTTAACTTTAAATGTAGTGATTGTCCGAATCATTTTGTTGTTTTTAAATCTTTGATCGACCTTACTGGACTCTCAAAAGCTCACTTTCCTTTGACTTCATTTCCGCAGGTTATCATCAACAATAGGATATTTAAAGTGATTA
The DNA here is from genome assembly GCA_033070095.1 of Escallonia herrerae. Classification (NCBI taxonomy): domain Eukaryota; kingdom Viridiplantae; phylum Streptophyta; class Magnoliopsida; order Escalloniales; family Escalloniaceae; genus Escallonia; species Escallonia herrerae. The sequence continues at coordinate 94,984 of JAVXUP010001690.1, forward strand.
GAGCCTGAATAAGAAGTTGACTGGAAATGTTATTATTTCTTTTAGTTGAGCCCCTGCAAGGGAAGTACTATTGAACTTAGTTTTTCAAGTATTTAAATTTTTGATGTTTTAGTTAAGAACAATGTAATTAAGAGTTTAAGTTATTGTAGAAGCTCTGATACACATCGGGGTTTCTTATCGAATTTAGGTAACCAAATGATTAGTGATTATCGATCGATTGTTTAACGTTCCAGAAAATTTCGATAAACCCACTCATTTTCTTCCCAGACTGAAAAAACACATATATTCCATGGTTGATGTTAATGTTAGGAACCGTTGTGGCCCCCGTTTCCTTTTATACCCCTCAGCATGGGAAAGCATATACCACCCAGCCAAACATAAAGGCTTATACATACCATTTTGCTGACACACATAACCTTAAAACGACTACTGAGACTTTTCAAAGATAGGTGACCATTCAGAGCTTTTGTATTGACTTAAAGGACCAATATTTTTGAGAAATTTTGATTGAATTATGATCCAAATAAAGAAAAAAGGATCGAATAATTATTCTATGATAAAACTAGAGTAACCACTAGTTTTGTGTTGTGTGCATAGCAGGGATACAATATACAATCAAATAAAAAAAATATTTTATGAATTGATAATAGATCATTCAAAAACATACTTATTCTGACTCAGAGGGAGAAATGCACTAGAATACCAATGTATATCATGCACTTATATTTATATATGGTAATACCCTTGGTTATCATTTATCCATAGTGGCATGAACAAAAATAAAACTTTTAGTCTTGCCTGTCTCTAGTTTATATGTGTCCAACAATTTATCTACAAGGTTTATCTTCATTATTAGTTGAAAGACAAATAAGCAAGATTTGGTACGGATAATAGAAAAAAAATTACTTATTTCTGCTAGAGTTGATATAATTTGGACTGTCTGATTCTCAGACTAACTCCCATGCTGGTAAGAGCATATCTCAATTATATCAACTAGTCCACGTTCAATCCACTTGTGATTGATTTTGTTTGCTGGCAATCTTAAGTCTCGCCATCCGTAACCAGTCTAGAAATTATTTTGATGAAGCATAGAAAGCGGTACTTTCTTTCTTTGTTGGATTATTTATCTTGCAAGTGACATCAAGTGGTAATAAAGAGTCTAATTCTTCTTAGAGGTGTTGAAGGGTTGGGCTTAGGCCGGCAAAACTCGGGCCCTTTGGGCTTTTTAGAAAAGAGGGCCAAGCCGGGCTTGGGCTAGGGGAAAACAGGTCGGGCTTGGGCCGAGCTTCCTCAAGAATATGTGGGCCAGACCCTAGTCCATGCCCTTTGCCCAAAATTTAGAGTCGAGCTTGGGTTAGGCGCAAGCCGGCCCAATAAAATTAATTTTTTCTTATCATTTTTTATTTTACGCTAAAAGTAAATTCATAATAAATTTCTTTGTAAGTCTTCCTCTTTTAATTAGGGCTTGTGACTAGTTGCTTGAAACAAGCAATTTTATATATAAAAGAACACCAATAAAGGACCGGGTATGTGAAGAACGGCATGACTGCTTCGGAATTGTCCAAAAAAGTGAGAAAAAATGTCTATTTTGCTTGTAAACAACCACATTCTCGTGTGTATTTTTTTTTTACTTTAGATACATTTAATTTGTTTGAAAAAAAAAACCATGGCGAATTCTAAACTACATTTTGAGAAAAACAATATATTCAAAAAAGTTAAGAAACGCAAAAGAAAGGAAATTACCTAATCATCTGGAAAATCTTCAACGCTCGAACTGTTGCTCTTTGTATCATCAACTGGTTTATCTTGCTTCTAGTATTTTGCATCAAGATAATATTTTCAAAAAATACATAACTCTAGCGATTCGGAGTTTAAACGACTCATCCTGTCATTCAACACCCTCTTGCTCACTAAAAAACACGGCTCTGAATCAACTGAGGAGGCTTACACGGTAATATATATGATGGGCAATTTGGGATAAAAATGCGATAACTTTTGCATTTTGTTTTCAAAAAGTTAACAAATCGAAATTCCTTTACTCATCCATTGACAATGAAGAATCATGAATTTTTCTTTGTGTATAAACCAGTTTCATTAAAAGAGAAAAATGAAGACTAACTTGTTGAAGTATCTTGTCCTCTTGCTTATTTGGCTACTACATGTGCAATGCCCTTAAGAAATAACCAATAATAAATTTGACGGAACTTTGATATAAGTTATAAAGATCTTCAAACAACGTACTCACAGTTTGTGTAAGCTTGCCTATTGCAGGAACCCAATAGCCTTTTTTTTTTTGTGCATATTTCTGTTATTGAAAATTTATACCGTGCAACTTGAACCTAGGATCCAAAGTAGAGGCAGTAGCAAAAAAATAGATAATTTCTTCCAATATTTATTGAATTTAAGGTCCATATTTTCACTATAACACGAAAGGCTTCCATATGTCTCTGTTTCTCTAAAATGTTAGCCATTTTTAGAATTTCAAGTACAACGGTAGGGGACGTGGGATAGTACTTACCAGATAATAGAACAGAAAATGTGAAAAATACCTTCAAAAATTCAATCAGGTGTGCAGCTAACTGCCATTTATCGGGAGTTGACAAGCCTTATGGGAACATGGTTAGTGGGCAGGGAATATAAACTTGTTGTTATAACATAACATGTAAAAGTATTTTATATGTGGAGTTCCACCTGTGCACGACATCTGCAAATAGTCTTCTACGAGGCAAACTATATTGAGCACATAATGCTTTAAATTCATGTATTCTCAGACTCGAAGAATTAACAAATATAACCATACACCTCATTTTGGCAAGAATATCTCCTGCATCAGCTAATTATCTTGAACAATTACATTAATTATATGGCAAACACATTTAACATGAAAAAAGTTCCCATCTAATACAGGTTTAAGGTTCATCTTTAAGAATTGAACACTAGCTTTATTATTAGAAGCGTTATCAAAAATGAAACTCATTATCTTGTCAATTAATTTAAAGGTGTTACATACTAAGAGTATAATATCAGCAACATGTATTGTATCATACGGATATGGAAGGATTTTAAAAGTTATGATTCTCTTATTCATAACCGAATCAGAATCAATCCAATGTACCATCACAGAAGAATAATTTACCAGAGTATAGGAGATTTCCGAACATTAGAAGTAAGACTTAACTCTATGATCAAATTTATCAAAATAGTCAATCAAGCGTTACTTAGCAGCACTATACCTTCTAAGTGCATCAGACCTAGTTGTGTTTTTATGAACCTTTTTTTATACAGAGGTTGCATGTAATTATTTATATTTCTAGAATACTTATCATTATCAGCCAAATTAAATGGTTGTTCATTGTGCACAACAAATTCAGCAAGTCAAGCTCTTAGTTCATGCTGATTATAAATAAGTAACTTACCATCAAAAGATAATTCCGTTTGACTAGTACCAACATGGCCTTGATTAAGTGCACATGTCGGCCAATGCCTATTAAGATGTGAATTACCACTACCACCACCAAAATAATTTTGAACAATACTTACATTGATCTTTGGGTATGCCATCAACTATAATCCTTTCAAAATGATATCAATACTTAGGTTTGAGCTTTTTATCTGCCTTTTTGACTTATGATGGACTTGAGACACGATTGCTCGGTCCTTCCTCTCAACAATCACTCGTCGTGACAAGATTTTGCTTTGGAGTAGTAGTGTCGCAAATAGAGTTGCATTCTTGACTAAAGTGCTAGTTATCTTGTAAAGGTGTATATTGAAAATCAAGTATGTTTTGGTTAAACTCAATAAAATTTTGGGTATTTATACCCACTGGTGGTTGATCTTGAAACTGTGGTACTTGTGGTGGTAGAAATTTTTTACTACGTGATTTTGATAGTCTTGAAGAAGACACAATTTCAACAATGTTTGAGAGTAATGAAAAATAAAAATGGTAATACTAATTAAATGGTAAAGAATTAAAGTACTAAATAAAAATGTTCTGCCAAATTGTATTGACTAATAATTAAATAATACTTGTAATTGAAAATTTGACTTAGTAAGAAAGAAGAATGCACAAGAAAGCTTGTAGAATTTAGATAAGCGAGAAGATTGGTTGAAAAATGTGATGAGAATGAATAAATTTATAGATTTTTCAAACTTCAGAAAAGACCAAAGTACTCCTAAAAACTAGTCCTTTATAGTTATTGGGAGGATAAATATGTAAAAGTGCATAAAAGAATTATTGGAATAAGGTTGGATGAAAACATCCCTCAAGCTAGCCGTTATATAGCTTTTTTTGGGGGGTGGGGGAGTGGGGGGTAAAGTGTAACTCTAAGAAAATAGAGCCATTTGGGGGGGGGGGGGGGGGGGGGGGGGTGGGATTTGAAATTATCAAAATTTGAATTGTTTCGGACTAGGCTTAGATCGAGATTGGACCAGGCCAGATCCGATCCTTAAATATGCCGGATAAAGGTTAGGTTTAGGCTTTTTCAAGGGCGGGGCCAGGCTTGGATCGGGCAGGATTTGGACCTATAAAAGGTCAAGCCATTTTCTTGAGGAAAGCCCAGCACTGGTCCAGGCCCTTTGGACCTGCACAAACGTTGTTCAAACACGGGCCAGGCAGGCCTGAGCCTTTTTTGGGCAAGAGCACACTCCCGCTGGCCCCTGGCCCGTTTGACACCTATAATTCTTCTAACAATATCTTTTCTTTTTCTTGGAGAATTAGTTCTTCATTTTCCTTCATGTGCTAAGTACTGTTTCTACATCCTTACCACAATCATTTAGACTGCTTAGAGTTACTCTGAACTCTTTTCAATGGTTTTCTCTTAGGTGATACCATGCATCTACAAAGAGGTTTACTCTCTTTCTTCATACCTCTGGATTATAGAAGTTTGATTTTTTCTTATCCTAACAAGTTAACTGCGTTAGTAATACGAAACGTTGTATATCTGGGCATAGAGGGATTTTGTCAAATTATATGAGAGAATCTCGGACAAGAAATTAGAGTCCTTTTCTGGACTTCCTTGAAGTTAATTAAACCCTTCATAACTTGCCTAAAGTTAGTGTCCTAATCGTATAAGAAAACCATCAAGGGCATTTGGCTGTAGATTGCTAGGGCATGTTCATTATTTTTCTTTCAAGTGCTATTGAAAGCAACTACCGTTCACAACAAGGTTACAATTGGTGACCAAATTGTGAAAGAAAACTCTTCTATAAATTACAAGGGCATTAAGTCGTAAGATGTTACATTATTGTTCTTTCGTAAGGGTAGACTTTCTTTGAGTGTGAGTGTGTGAGCAAGAACGAGTATGCTTCCTAGAGTAGTAACATGCTTACAAGGTATAGGTGACTTAGTTATCTTCCCGAGTCATTAAGATGCGTAAAGTGTCGCAATAGCCATGGTCTTTTGTAGTTTGTGGCTTTTGTTGTACCTGTTTTGCTTGACAGTAGTAGGACCAAAAGCAGTTGACTCCCTCGTTGGCAGTAGTACTGAACACCACAACATATTCATACTAGCTGGGACCGACATTGTAATATCCTGAAATTTTTCGAAATGTTAGCACTCAATCGATCAATGATACTAAGACAATGATAACCTCATAACTAAATGGACAGTTATTATCAGAGCAACAAAACCTTTAATCAAAATATACTCTCAGTAGACTGTCATAAATGATACATCAATCCAAGTCTAATTTTTTTAAATGTTAATCATTACCACGCAGGGGTTCTAACTATCAATACCAAAATTTAATTCCTTTTCTTTCGCTCGCTCGGCTCTAATCCAAAATCAAGTAACCTTAACCTAATGTTGGTTATCACATGCGGAAAGGAAGTCATTTAGAAGGAAGTCATTCTTATAACTCTCATATTACTAACTCATGTTAACATTTAGAAGGAGTAAATAAAAGTAAAAATGCTTTAGGATAAGCGAATCAATAAACAGATAAAATGAACAATGAATTCCAAACAATCGCTTTAAGACTTAATTTAGGGTTTCACGGGCAATTAAAAATATTTTTATATCAATTATAAGGATCAACATTCAATATACTTTATAAAACTGTTATTATAAACATTTGAAATAAGAGTAATGAAAGAAGGTTTGGACAGAAAATTCTTACCTCGATCCAAGCTATGCAATTCTACGCAACCTCGATCAAAATTCTCTAAATAAACCTAGATTAGAAATTCATTTATTAGAATACAATCTATGCTACTATATTATAAACATAATATCAGGTACCCATCACATGCTCACTTCTAACTCGGAAATCGCTCAACTCAAAGTGGGTCTCGTATACAACCAACTTAACCAAAAATCCTGTATGCTCCTTAATGCGTAACGATATCCCAAAGTCATAATAAATGATAAGAAAAATCTTTTATAGCTTAAAACATTATTAAAAGTCAACATATGAATTTTTAAATATTTCCAAATTAAAACAATTTCTTTAAATGTAAGAAAACCCATAAACAGCCATAATTATTCTAGCTGGAAATAAAGTTTCATAATTTTTTGTAATAGCTTTTAAATACTTATAAAAATTATATAAATTGAAATCAGAATTTAAAAGATAAGAACTACTTTTAAATTTTTTTATTTTCCTAAAATCAATGCGATACTGAAATGTTAACAAATCAAGTCCAAAAATCACAAAATTTATACTAGGACTTATTTATAGTATAAAAATATTACTCTAATTTTTCTAGAATATTTTCATGAGTTTTAAAGACTCCAAAAGATTTTACAAATTTGAGGTTACAGAAAATATTAAAAATACATATATTTTTTAGAAAATTACAAATTTTTTTCACGAAGTCTAATATGGCCTAATGTACCCTACAGTAAAATTTTACATGGTAATGATCACTGTGCACTATCCAACGCACAGGCAGAACATAATGCTAAGTTATAGTACGCTTGTGCAAGCACAAGGTACCACCAAAAGTACAACCCACCAAAATCCTTTTTCATATTGCTCTTCCCCCACTCTGCATCCTCTAGTCAATGTACTCATAGACCCATTTTAAACTCAAAATAGGCACCCTTAACCTGCGTTTCACAACACACACATGCACTACACACCATACACAATCACATACCCACTTCCGTTCTTCCCTTCCTCACATGCACAGTTACTTCCCTTCTTCCCTAAGTCTGCGCACAGTCCTCTTCACACTCACTTTGGACAGCCACAAACTCACACATATACACACAATACTCACACAAGCAGACATTCTCACAGCCATCACACACATACACCCTTTGCACGCATACAATTCACATGCACAACTCCAAACCCATTTTCTACCCCTCAAACCCACTGTCGTCTCTCTCTGTTTTCTCTTCAGGACATCCGTGCACACCTGTTACATACACACATATACACCATATTCACACAACACACATACACACCAATACAATTTGCACTCTAACACCCCCAAAAACACACGCACACAGCTACCATTATAAGCACACATTCTCACAAACACTCATTCAGGCACACATAATTCACACATACACACAAGTTTATAAGCCACTCTTTATTTACTCATACACTATCATTCACACACATTACACACACACCCGAGCACACAACTCACACATGGACTCACAACTGCTGCCTTAGTAGCTTCACCACGCACACAATACACACGCACCCAACTTGCACACACATCACACATGGTTGCCCAAAAACCCACACATACTTCACACACATATAATTCATCTCTGCTACTGCCTCACTGCAGTAGCTTCTCTCTCGTCCAACTCACATACACACGTTGGAGGCTGCTCTCCTAACATATATGTATATATAAAACCCTAAAAGAAAAATTACCAACCCCCCTTTCATTAGTTATTTAAAAAAATATACCCAAAACTTTTTAATATTACAAAATAGCCCAAAATAACTATCTTCAATAGAATAATGCACTAGGAAAAAAAAATTTAACAGGTGCTACATAACTCTGTCACACTAATCGTTGCTAAATGTTGGTAATAAATGCATTGATGCTCTAAAGAAAATCATTTGTCGCTAAAGATTTTAATTTAAGCCATTAAAAATATATTAAGGTTCGGGGTGTTACAGCCATGGCCAGTAGGGAAGGGGTTGTAAACAACATGCGAGATGGTTTTGTTCCGCCCAGAAGCCAGTCCAACCCACCGATTCCCCGACTCAATTCGTGACTCGGTTTCTAGAAGCCACTTGGGTTTGCCATATGAAATTCATTACTCATTGGTTTTTATTAACCTTATATTTTTAGAAACCTCAGAAAATATATTTTAACTTTGTAATGTTAGGTTGATGAGATTAATTAAATTTCTACTTCAAAATAACCGTTAAAAAAACCGATTTGCTCGGAGATGTGATGTTTCTGGCATCCACTTCGATTCACCATAGAAACTTCATTACTCATTGATTCTTTAAGATTCTTATATTTCTAGAAACCTTAAAAATTCTACTTTAGCTTTGTAGTTTTAAGCTTTCTAAGATTCAATATATTTCTGCTTCAAAATAACCATTAAATAAAAAAGATTTGACTAGAGATGTGTTATTTCTATATATCAGCCACTTCGATTTGTTGTAAAATATTCATTATTCATCGATTTTTAGTGATTTTATCTTTTTGAAAACCTCAGAAAGTTTGTTTCAACTTTTTAGTGCTGAGTTTTCAGATGTTCTTAATAATTCGACTTCAAAATGGTTAATATACAAAACTCGTATTTGCTGAAAAATGTTGTTTCTAGAATTACAAACCAGTCAATTTCAATTTGTTCTAGATTAATTGTTTCTCAATTTTTTTTACAAGAACTTGTACATTCTGAAATCCTTATGGAGCTCGCTATAACTTTCAATTTTTTGTTTGCTCTGAATCTTTTTATTTCTTGATCGAAATTGTCCTTGAATAATGTTGGTCAATGCTAAAAGATAGTTAGTTTTCAAGATGTCCAAACTTTTTCTTTAAAAACTAGTTTTTGCTCTGACCTTAGCTTAGTGCAAATAGCAACCCCATTATTTTTTTATGATATCTACATCATGGAATTTTATGGGATTTTTCTGGGTACCTGAAGGGTATTAAATGATTTTATCTCGAAAAAGAGTTTTTAATTTATTTAATATTATCAATTAGCCTCTTTTTAGCTAATTTTTTTTATAGTAGCCTTGTTTTGTTAATACGCTTCAGTGTCTAAAAATTTAGAACAATTTGATGCCAATTTCCAGTTTTAATAAAACCGGCCTTCTAGCGCCCGATTTAAATTATGGTTTGGGTTTTTGTGCAGGAAAGATCCCGAATGACTTTTTAGTCCGAAAAATCCATCTAGTTACTTATAAATAATTTTAGGTTATTTTGGGTGCGTATTAGTACATTCATCACGCGGGTATTTTAGTAATTTTACATAAGTTCGGGGAGGTGTTTTGGTGATTTTCCTTACTTGAAAGCAAATTTAGTGGGTATACACAATTGAACGACAAGAATTAATACCTTTGCACTTTATCATTTATGTTTCGACAGACGAGGGCTAGGACCGGCACTCGAGTAAGAGCTAGACTCGATAAGTATTCATGTCATCTCCCCGCTTATACCCTATTTTCGATGCTAAATATATTATCAAACAATTTGTACAAGTTAGACGTTTTAAAACCTTTTGAAATGTTACTGCTTTTGTTTTCATTGTTTGATAAGAAACTAAAATTAGATACCATGGAATGTTTTTTCCTAACTAATTGTTATGCACGTTATTTTTGAGGAATGAGATAAAATGTTGTTTATGGATGTTGTAGCCTACATCTAATGAGGAAAAGTTAGATTTTGGGTCCAGGTCAACAGGACCGAAAGTTGATGCGCAGTATTGTTATTAGTGGTTGTCCCTGCATCATCAATAATGATTATCCCGATGTGGGTGTGGGATTTTGGGTCCAGCCAGTGGGCCAAGCTAGGTCCACGATGGGCCGCAGGCCCACCAAACATCCGCTAAGGCTCTGTCAGGCCTACTACAACCTGATCTATGCATAGATGGGATGTTTCTAGCAGTCACTTCGATTTGCCATAAGAAATTCATTACCCATTGGTTTTTTGTGATACTTTTTCCTAAAAACCTCAGAAAGTCTAATTTAACTTTATAATTTTAAGTTTTTTGAGATTCATTTTATTTCTGCTTTAAATAACCATTGGACAAAATTGGTTTGCACAGATATGTACTATTTCTCTCCGCCACTTCGATTTGCTATAGAATATTGATTATTCATTGATTTTTAGTGATTCTTATCTTTATGCAAATCTCAGCAAGTCTATTTTAACTTTATAGTTTTGAGTTTTTAGATATTCTTCATAATCTGACTTCAAAATGGTCAACGTACAAAAATAGTTTTTGCTGAAAATGCTGCTTCTATAATTATATAACAGTCTATTTCGATTTTCTCTAGATCGTTTCTAATTTTTTTTTTACAAGAACTTGTACATTCTGAAGTCCTTAGGGAGCCATGATCTAAATCTTTTTATTTGTTGGTCGAAATTGTCCCGAATAATGTTGGTCAGTGCTAAAATTTATTTAGTTACCAAGTTTTCCAAACATTTTTTTAAAAAAAAGCAATTTATGCTCTGACCTTGCAAAATAGCAACTGCTCTTAATTTTTTACGATATCTACACCAATAATTGGACAACTTGGTAACTGAATAAATTTCAGCACTGACCAGCCTTATTCAAGGACAATTTCGACCAACAAATAAAAAGATTTAGATCATGGCTCCCTAAGGATTTCAGAATGTACAAGTTCTTATAAAAAATTAGAAATGATTAATTTAGAGCAAATTGAAACAGATTGGTCTGTAATTCAAGAAACAACACATCTCTACACAGACATGTTTTGTTCATTGATTACTTTGAAGTAGAAATATAACGATCTCAGAAAACTTAAAACTGAAAAATTAAAGCAAAATCTCTGAGGTTTCTAGAAATATAAGAATCATAAAAAACTAATGAGTAATTAATTTTTTTATAACAAATCAAAATGGCTGCCAAAAACAGCACATCTCTGTGCAGACCAGTTTTGTACAATAGTTATTTTAAAATAGAAATATAACGAATATCAGAAACCTTAAAACTATAAAGTTAAAGTAAACTTTTTGAGGTTTCTAGAAATATAAGAATCACAAAAAATCAATAACTAATGAATTTTATATAGTAAATTGAAATGGTTGCCAGAAATCAGCACATCTCTTCGCAGACCAGTTTAAAATATGGCCTACTTTCAAAACTGTACTGCTTACACCTAGTACAACTTTAGTACCCCACTTTAAAGGTATGCCAAAAAAGTACCTAAGTCCAAAAAAATGGCCCAAATTAGTTTCTCGACTGACACACAATAGACATCGTTAAAAAGTCCTAAGGGCTGGGCTATCATTATGAAAATTTACATAAATCTGTCTGCGTGGCCACGTGGGACGTCCTTCTCACAATCTTATTCATCTCTCTCTCTCTCTCTCTTTCTTCCCTTTTTCTTCTTCTTTAATTCACCCACACACACAGAGTCATGCACACATAACCTTCACACACACTGCTGGCACCAAAAAAACCTCAAGGCAACCCCCCCAAATTTACCATATCCAAGGCATACGGGAATGTGTCGTTAAGTATATGGTTAGAGATGCTCGTTGGCGGTGGATCCTTCGTTGAAATCGACAACATGCACTGGACCAATGACTTTGCTGAGAAGAATCGTCGATCGTCCGATGACCAGAACCACCACTGCCACCTCTCATTCTGGCACCCGGAGAAGTCCAGCATTTTCAGCGCATTAATAAATGAAAATTAGAGACTGAGCCGGTTGGTTTTGTACCATAAATCGAAAATCTCATCGTTATCCTCTCAAATTACAGTGGTAATGAAAGTTCTGGCCGAGAGGGAGCAGAACTGGTCGCAGTCGGTGCCCGCGAGGAAATTGCAGCAGTCGGCACCAGTGAACATTCCGGTCGCACCAGCGAGGGCAAGGAGATGCAACAAATTATTGGTGTTATGTGTTGTACTCACTGCACAGGTAGTGGTGGCATAGTGGTTGGTGGGGTATGGAGAGGGAAAGGATGAAGATGACGGAGCCAGAGAGAGAGAGAGAGAGAGAGAGAGATTTGTTGTACTTATTAAATTAAGAAAGAGAGAAAGTTGAACGGTGGCGATTGTGCCATGTGTCTTTAAAATTTGCTTTTCTATTATTGACATATTTGCCATGTCAAAATTTAATGACCGTTAAAGTCTGTTACTCGGGTACTGATTTGGGCTATTTTTTCAAATTTAGGCACTTTTTTTGGTACAGTTATACTGAGAGTAGGGTATAGTTTTAGAATTAGGCCTTAAAATATAATGAATCTTAGAAACTTCAAAACTACAAAGTTAAAGCAAACTTTCTCAAGTTTCTAAAAATATAAGAATTACAAAAAATAATAAGTAACGAATGTTTTATTGCAACTGGAAGTGGCAGCCATAAACATCACATCTCTGTGCAAACCAATTTTGTTTCAATGTATTATTATTTTGAAGCAGAAATATGATAAATGTCAGAAAACTTATACAAAGTTAAAGTAGACTTTTAGAGATTTTTTGAAATATAAGAATCCAAAAAGATCAACTAGTAATGAATTTTGTATGGCAAATCAAAGTGGTTGCCACAAAACCAAAAAACTCTAGAGTTCTACGGGAAATTGACTTTAAGGTCATACTTCAATATGCAAAAGTGAGATTCTGAAAAAAAAAAATTAAAACTAAAAAGTCGAGGTGGACATAACATTATGAGATATTGACAGTTAATTTTACAGCACAATCATCAGGAATCGGTCTCTCCCTCTTTTTCTCTTTTAGCGCGCGCTTTCTCTCTCCATCATAAGGCAGTGGAAAGAAAAGAGAATGAGATGGACAGTTGAACATATATATATACCCCTCCAACTTAAGGTATTTTCCTCAAGTTTACCCAAAGCTTTCTAAAATTACGAAAAGCCCAAACTATTTAGATTAAAAAACAAAATATGAATTTTGGATAAAAATAAAGTTTCGGGGTGTTACATATTAAGTTGTCGGTTGCTAGGGCATGTTCATTATCTTTCTATCGAGTCCTTTTTCAGTTGTTATTGAAAGCATCCACCTTTCATAACCGGTCACAATTGGTGTCCACATCGTAAAAGAAAATTCTCTTCTATAAATTATAAGGGCATTAAGTTGTTGGATGTTATATTATTTTCTTCTATTAGTGTAGATTTTCTTTTGAGTGTGAGCGCATGAGCAAGAACGAGCGTGCTTTCTAGAGCAAGAACATGCTTACAAGGATTTGGTGACTTTGTTATCTTTCAAAGTCATGAAGATGCCTAAAAGCATTACAATCGTCATGGTCTTTTGTAGTTTATGGCTTCTATTGTACCTATGTTGTGACAGTATCAAAATCAAAAGCAGTTGACTTCCTTGTTGGTGGTAGTAGTAATAGTGAACACGACAACGTGTAAATTCTAGTTGGGCAGACCAACGTGGCCGATAAGGGAGGGGTTGTGAAAAACATATGGTATATTTTTGTTCCGCCCGACAGCCCATCCAACCCAGCGATTCCCCGACTCAGTTCATGACTCGAGTAGGAAGAAGCCCATGAGCCCGTCTATGGAGGCATCAGTGTTAGAAAGACTTGTGGTGTTGGGCCAGGGTAGCCTTTGTTAATGGTCTACTAGAGAAGGCTTCAATTTTCAGGGTGGTCTGATTCTGAGAGTGGTTTCATTATTCATCTTTTATTTTGGTACAGAAAATTAGTTCATTGTAATAATTTGCATGATTTGAAAAGTGAAAAGATAGGAAATTCAAAAGTATTATGACATTATTGTATTGTATGGCTGGAGAAAGTGTCTCGTGAGAAATTGGGCAGTGACATAAGGGCCTGGAACCTATGTTTCTAAGCCTAGTGGGACTTCCCGCCCGTTGCCACTTGATTGTGATTTGAATTTCACTCTGTCTACCGCTACAAAACAGATTGAAAATAATCTTCTTTAAGCTGTTCTTTAGGGCCATTTGATGTTCATGGTTGTAAGGGGAGCACGTGGGTGAGAGAATATCATCAGTAGGATTTTGTCCACTAGTCCGATGATTTAGCAAGAAAGAAGGGCTGTCTACATACATCAGACTTATGTGATCCCTGGTTTCAGACCACATTTTTTTTGGTGTTTACACTGAAGTGTATCCCTTTCCATACACTGAATTACCACTGAAATACCATATAATTGTTCTTATTATTTCTGTACCTTCCCAATGAAATTTTAAGATGCACTTTTATGTTTGCGTTCATCACCCTTGAAAATTGCTGTTCTTTGCTTTTTATAGCAAGTAACATACCGGTTGTGAAAGAGGTGGAAGCAATCATGGATCCAGCAGCCTTCACAGTCATGAGATTTGCTTTAACAGCCATTCCATTTATCCCGTTTGTAATACGAGCACGAGGTGATGTTGAGACCCGCAATGCTGGAATAGAATTAGGAATCTGGGTCAGTCTAGGGTATCTTATGCAGGCACTTGGACTGCTTACTTCCGATGCTGGGCGTGCATCTTTCATTTCCATGTTCACCGTAAGAACCTGAGATTTCTTAAGTTCCTTATTGTTAATAAATTGGGTCAATGGACCCATTATCCGCCCACTAATAGATAATGTGTATTTGTTAGTCTGAATAATTACAGTTAATTAGAGAATATTTATCTCCTAAGTGTTTGAGGTAAATACATCTTTATCTCCTAAGAGTCTGAGGTAAAGTCAGTCTCTCATTGTATCTCTATATAAAGGCTAGAGATATCCCAATAAATCAGAAGTCATTGTATCTCTATAGCACTCTCTCTAGAGCAATCACCAAGCTCTAGGATTTGGTTCGTGGACGAAGAACTCGACTCTAGTAGCCGTTTTCGTACCTGCGAAAAAGATCAAGCGTGTTGGAGGCTCGTAACAACAAGGATCCTACGTCGGAATTTTCGGAGATTTCGTACGGTATGTTTTCGAACCCATTACGTGTTACGTGGTAGCACAATAAATGTTGTAATCGTTTCAACATTGGTATCAGAGTGATTACTTGTTGATTCGCCTTTAACATGCTAGATTAAATTATGTGCATGTTGCGATTTTTTTCGGATACATGAACGAGACCCATTACAAAAAATTCGAAATTTATTGAGCATGTTTTCTGAAAAATAATTATATAGTTTTGTTCTCCTATGGTTGAGGATGAACTCCATAAAATTTCGTGATTTTTGGATGTATGGTTTATGAGAAATCACGATTTTATTTGTCAAGAAAACTGTATTTTTTTCGAGTTTTGGGACTCAAATTCGGAGCATGATATTCTGTTTTTATCATGATCGGTTGGTACATAATTAATCTATGTCGTATAAGCTTTCCAACGATATATCATACGCATTATTTGGCTAAAAAACGAGAGAGATATGGCCTTAAAAAGTTGGCATCGCGACATGGCGGCGCTGGAAAAATTAGGGTTTTTCTATGAAGATGAACAGTGTTACACGCGTACCACGCGCCCAAGCCAAGCCGTAGACGCGCTCCACGCGTCAAGAAGCGCCGCACGAGCGAGTCACGCTCCGAGTCAGCCGACCACGCGCCGCACGCTCGCAAGCCGCGCCGTGAGGAGCTGCGCAACGTGCTCTCACGCGTCAGCAAGGCAGCGTCCACGAGCCCACGCGCTCCACGCGCGCGTGCCTACCACGCGCCTGCTCCAAGAACCTGCTGCGCTGTCCCACGCGCACGGCGGCGCGTGGAGGCGCGTGCAGACTGGTTTTTGGCCGGTGTTCGTCACCGCCGGCGAGTGGAGCCTTGTCGTGCCTTCTGAAAATTTTCAATGGTGTTGAATTACCTTTATACCCTCTGTGTGTGTTCTGTTTAATTTTTAAATGACTTTTCTATGGAAAATTAACTTTAAAATTTTGTTTTATACACACAGAATTTTTATCTAATTTCAGAGGGTATATTAGGGTTAAATTTACTGTTTGTCATCTTTTAAGAATTTATCTCTCGGTTTTTGGTCATTTGTGAGTATTTTTGTGGTACTTTTGTTGTTTCCAAAAGTACGAATAATGCGTAAATATTATTTTTTGCACTTCGTGAGTAGCAATAAATATTTTTGGAGAGTTATATGACATAGATAAATTATGTCTAATTTGTTACATGCTTGCCTTGATTTGTGTTATGGTTTAAATATACTTTTGAGGTATATTTGTTGGGTTTTTGGTAAATCCACACTTTTAAACCATTTATATTTTCAAGGCCCTTTGTCGCCCGTTTTCCTTGGGAGGAGAATGTGGCCTATTCATCCATTTTATTACCCTTTAACTTCTTATTTGAGCATGCTAGTTTTAGGTTAAATGGATGGATATTAGATTGGCATTCTAAAGAAACTTATGTTTAATGTGTTTACTCTTATTTTAAGAAAATTCTTTTAAGAATAATGTGTTGTGCGGCATCTCCATTTGTTTTATTGGAGTAGTTTGTAGTAGGATTCTCAAAGATGTTGTATTCTATTATTTCCCTGTATTTTTCCCGAAAGCCTTGTACGGGGATGTAATTTCGCACACACATTATTCAAATCAGAATTTTCTTAGCATAAGTTATTAGAATGCCAATAGGGCTCAATGGAGTCCTTGCAAATTTAATTGCATGGTGCAATTTTATATTGTTCTAAATTATCATGTGGATGATTTATTATATTGTGGCTTATATGATGATGAAATTTATTGCGAAAAATTACTTGAAAAATATTTTTCCCAACTCACATACATGGGAGATGATTACGAGCTTAGCAAATTTTCGATTTCATGATGTGAGGAAGGATTATGTTTTTCATTTGAATTTTTTGAAATAAAAATAAGGATGTATAATTAATGTCTTTTCCTTGCGCAATCTAATGTAGTGAATATAATGGCCACCAAAAATGTCATAGCTGATCTCGTTAAGGGTGAGAAACTTAACGGAGATAATTATGACGTTTGGCACAAAAAGATGAAATTCATGCTGAACGAACAAGAGCTCGAGGAGCACTTGACCAAGGAGATGGTCGCGCTAACTGAGGCGCTAACTGAGGCGCAACCCCTAAGAGACCACACTGCCTACCAGAAATGGAATCAGAAAGATCGTAGTGCGCGCTACACCTTGTTGAGCAGCTTGCAAAATGATCTAATTGGGCAGTATGATGAACTTCCAACTTGCAAAGCTTTATGGGATCAGCTCAAGTTCTCTTTTGGTGGAACCTCAACTACGCGGCTTCGTAGCCTTGTGATTAAGTTTGAGGAGTACACAAAAGACCCTAAGCATACCATGAATGAACATCTAAGGGTGATGTCCAATATGATTGGTAAGCTAAGGGATGCTGGCCATGCGCTCACAGATGAGCAGCAAGTCAGAGCTGTCATAAGGTCCCTTCCTGCCTCATGGGCCAATATGAAACAGTTATTGACCCACAGTGAAAACATCAAGAACTTTTCTGATGTTTCACAGCATGTCATCCTTGAGGCCGAGACTCGAGATGCTGACAAGACCCTAACTTATGTCGCCCAAGGGGGATCGCGCAATGCAAATGGCAAGCGCGGAAGACAAAGTAAGAAAGGCAAGAGAGGCGAGGCTAGCACTTCTGCGCCAAAGGAAGGGAAAATGAAGAAACGCAAGAGAGGAAAACGTGGTGGGAAAAAGGATCTGTCTAAAGTTAAATGCTTCAACTGTCAACAGAAAGGACACTTCGCTCGTGATTGCACTGAGCCGAAGAAGGTACTTTCTGAATCTTTCTCTCAGTTATATGTTTCATCACATGTGATGGTTGCTCATTCCCAACCTGTGTGGTTTGTGGATACAGGTGCAACAAAACATGTAGCACGTGATCGAGAGGGGTTCGTAGATTACCACCGGATTCCAGTGGGAAGCAAACATATCTTCATGGGAAACAATAGCTCCGAATAGGTGCTAGGGGTTGGTTCTTACCAGCTCAAGTTGCACACTGGGCGCACATTGATTCTAGAGGATGTGCGATATGCACCCACAGTTCGGCTTAATCTACTTTCAGTTACTGCTTTATTAGACAGTGGTTTTTCCTTTATTTTTAGGGGTAATAAGTTGGACATTTTTTTGGATGATGTTTTGTTCGGACATGGTTTTCGCATGGATAGTCTTTTTCAATTGGATTTAATTGATTCTCAGTCTTCTTATTCTTATGTGGTGAATGATAATATTGTGAATGATTCTACCACCTGGCATGCAAGACTGGGCCACATAGGCCAAGATAGAATGACTCGTTTGGCTAGAGAAGGCCTTTTAGGCCCACTCGCAAAAGTCAATCTACAAACTTGTGAGGCTTGTTTGGCCGGTAAAGCATGCAGGAAGCCTTTTGGAAAGGCTGTGAAAGCAACTCAACCACTTGAGCTAGTTCACTCTGATATATGCGGACCTATGAGTGTAAAGGCACGCCATGGCGCCTCTTATTTCCTTACACTGATAGACGATTATACGCGATAAGGTTATGTGTATCTGATATCTCACCGCTACGAAGCTTTGGACTGTTTCAAACGCTTTGTAGCTGAGGTTGAGAATCAGAAAGAGAAGAATTTAAAAACTCTTCGCACTGATCGAGGACGCGAATATTTGTCAGATCACTTCAAGAAGTTTTGTGAGGAAAAGGGGATACGCAGGCAACTTACTATTCCTAATACTCCACAAAAAAATGGTGTTGCGGAAAGAAGGAATAGAACATTATTAGACATGGTTAGGTCTATGATGGCGCAAGCAAACCTTCCGATATCTTTTTGGGGGGATGCCCTTTTGACTACAGCCTATATACTTAATCGTGTGCCTTCACAATCAGTCAAGTCCACCCCATATGAGCTTTGGAATGACCAAAAGCCAAATTTGGATAACTTGCGCCCATGGGGCTCAGCAGGTTATGTTCACAGTATTTCTCATAAGTATGGGAAACTAGGGCCTAGAGCTTAAAAGAGTATCTTCTTGAGGTATTCTGAAAACTCTAAAGGCTATGTAATGTATGGTGAACATCCAAATGGTGGAAAGACTGAAATAGAGTCTCGTGATGTCGATTTCATAGAGAATGATTTTCCTAGCATTGGAGACGCAAGTAAGAATCTTGACCTCTATGAGTTAGAGGAAGTTGAAGCCACTTTACCATCTCCAAGCGAAGGTAGGGGATTAGTTCCTCATCCTGTTGTCGCTGAAGATAGTATAAGTGATCTTCAATCCAGTGGGAGCATCCTAGACAGTGGGAGCACACCATAAGGACCATCAGGTCAACAAGATTCTCAACTGCGTAGAGGTGCACGAGGAAGAGTTCCACGTCGTCATTTTGAGATTGACGGAGAAATTCTTATGTGCACTCCAAATGATGAAGACGAGCCTACTTCTGTGGAAGAAGCCTTATCTTCATCTGCTAGAAATGAGTGGATGGCTGCAATGAAGGATGAGTTAAGCTCAATGGAAAAGAATCGAGTCTGGGAGTTGATTGACCTTCCGCCAGGGCGCAAGACTATTGGAAACAAGTGGGTTTTTAAAGTCAAGCGCAAGGTAGATGGGTTAATCGACAAGTATAAGGCACGTCTTGTGGCGAAAGGCTATACCCAACTGCGGGGTGTGGACTATGAAGATACTTTCTCCCCAGTGGTGAGATTTGCTTCAATTCGCCTGATCCTAGCTATTGTCGCCCAGCAGGATTTAGAACTTTTTCATATGGATGTTAAGACTGTGTTTCTCAATGGAGAACTAGACGAAAAGATTTATATGGCTCAACCCGAGGGTTTTGAAGTCAAAGGACATGAGCGCAAAGTTTGCCGTCTCAAACGTTCTATATATGGTCTCAAACAATCGTCTAGGCAGTGGTACTTTAGGTTTCATCATGCCATTACCTCTATAGGTTTTGAAATGATTGAACAAGACCATTGCGTTTACGTAAAACGATCCAAGAAAAATATTCTAATCCTTTCTTTGTATGTGGATGACATTCTTTTAGCTGGGAATGACATGAGTTCCATTGTCGCCACTAAGCAGTGGCTGTCCTCAACTTTTGAGATGAAGGACATGGGAGAAGCTAATTATGTGCTCGGGGTTAAAATCATACGTGATCGTCCAAAGAGACTTCTCGGTTTGTCTCAAGAGACATATATCAAGAAGGTCATTGAACGATTCCGTATGCATAACTCAAAACCCATAGACACTCCAATGGACAAGGCGTGTACTTTAACAACAGACCAATGCCCAAAGAATGATGAGGAAAAGAATCGGATGTCCAAAGTGCCTTACGCGGCTGCAGTTGGGAGTCTGATGTACGCTATGTTGTGTACGCGTCCAGACATCTGCTTTGCCGTTGGAATGGTGAGTCGTTATCAGAGTAATCCTGGACCCGCTCATTGGAATGCGGTGAAGAGGATTCTTCGATACTTACGTGGAACCGCTGATCTCGTCCTGTGTTATCATGGTGGAGACTTGAGATTGAGAGGATACAGCGATGCTGATTGGGGCGCTGATAGAGATGAGCGCATATCCACTTCAGGTGGAGCTATCTCTTGGTACAGCAAGAAAAAGTCTTGCATCGCCCTATCCACGATAGAGTCGGAGTATGTTGCTTGTTCAGCAGCAGTCCAGGAAACTGTTTGGTTGAGGTCATTCTTACAGGCTCTAGGGGTTACAGCTCATGCAGATGAGTCTGTCACTGTTCACTGTGTCAATACAGCTACCCTAGATTTTGTAACGGACCCCAAATATCAAACACATAGGCCTTCGTTATCACTTCATTAGAACTTTAGTTGCGCAAGGAGAGGTGACCATGAAGCATATACCTACTGGCAGAATGGTGGCTGATCCTTTGACCAAGCCTATTGCTAGAGATGTTTTCCTTTCTCACATTAGGAGTATGGGACTACGTAGGTTTTGATATGTTTATGGCATCTTATGTACTTGACATTATTTATTACATTAAATTTTCATTCCTTGATTTGAGTTTATTTTGGAATGAATGGATAATCTTTGTGATTACATATACATCCTTGTTGAGAGTGTCACCAGGCTCGAATTGACCCACTCACACGGGTAATTCACCTTGGCGCTAAGATAGCGAGCAAGATGAGACATAATTGTCTTAAGCGCCAAGTGGGCGAATAAGATGATACAGCTTATAAAGCAAACATGTCGCCTTAGTTGGAGCTAAGATGAGACCTAATAAATGTAGGTCGATCATAGAGTATCTCCACAACTCTATGTAGCCTGTTTACAGCCGAATGTGAGATTTCAGGCAGGCACTATGAGAGTGACTGGGCTGAAAAACTCAGGTTAGGCGCTTGTACAGCGACTAGACTTAGATTCGTATGGCGTATTTATTATACATTTATGTGACACGCCCTTGAGGGTTACGCCATAGCATGCAAATCATACTGCATGTGCTAAATGCAGACCGACAGTGGGAGTGACGAATGAATCCCTGCTTCGTCACTGTGTGAGCCACTTGGATCGAAATTTTTGATCATATATGGTACCCTTTTCACCTTAGACTATGTCATGAAGAGGATACTCAATGTCGCTACTTTAGCATGTACCCTTGGATCATGGATGATGCGGTCTCGCGGGGCATGTCTAGGAAAGCGGTTGGGTCTAATTGGAATGACATGAGGGCTTTGGGAAGAAAGTTCAATATTACATCATGTTGTGTGATTCATAGCCCGGGCGACTTTGTCGATTTTCGTTTCGATATGAGTCATGAATACATAACATATGAGAGGTTTAACACTGCTCATTATGAGGGATTTGAGAGTGTTTAATCTGGTGTAGTTGAACTATCTGGGGTACATACGAGATTTATTGGAGTGATGTATTGTGTTAGTTTGGTGATAACTTAATACAATACTCCTCAACTGGACATCCTTTCTCGTAGGTCGCACGTTCCATTTCCTGTATGAGGAGATGAGTGGACGAGAGATAAAGAGGGACTACGATTTATTTGCCCTGTGTGTGGGCGAGTGGGAGCTGTTAATAAATTGGGTCAATGGACCCATTATCCGCCCACTAACAGATAATGTGTATTTGTTAGTCTGGATAATTACAGTTAATTAGAGGATATTTATCTCCTAAGTGTTTGAGGTAAATACATCTTTATCTCCTAAGAGTTGAGGTAAAGTCAGTCTCTAATTGTATCTCTATATAAAGGCTAGAGATATCCCAATAAATCAGAAGTCATAGTAATAATCCCTCTCTCTATAGCACTCTCTCTAGAGCAATCACCAAGCTCTAGGATTTGGTTCGTGGACGAAGAACTCGACTCTAGTAGCCGTTTTCGTACCTGCGAAAAAGATCAAGCGCGTTGGAGGCTCGTAACAACAAGGATCCTACGTCGGAATTTTCGAAAACTTCGTACGGTATATTTTCGAACTCATTACGTGATAGTACAATAAATGTTGTAATCGTTTCAACTTATTATCGATTCTATGCTTTGTAGCGAAATTGGTTTAGTTTGACAAACTGCGGATCTGACCAGGTAATTGTGGTTCCCGTACTTGATGGTATATTAGGAGCTATAGTTCCTGCACATACTTGGTTTGGAGCTTTTATGTCTATTATAGGGGTTGGAATGCTGGAATCCAGTGGATCACCTCCATGTGTAAGTACTCTGTCCTTTCTTTTCTTTTTGTCCTCGTAGTTAGCTTTCTGTTCTGCATCTACAGAAAGTTCGTAGGACCCAATGATAAAATAGCATGAGAACGCTGAGGGCGCTTTTAGGTCTCTTTTACTGTTTTTTCTTTTCGTTCCTAATTTTTCTTGGCCCTTTGTTTTCCTTTCTAATTACATTGCTTGTTTACTTTTACATTCTTCTTCTTTTTTCTTTATGGATATCTTTCTATTTATTTGATGGCTGGAGCAAAATAGAGCATGTATAGAAGAAAAGGATACATCTTTTTCCCGTTGTCTGACCCTTATGTTAGCTCATGCATGGATTAAACCCTAGAAAATGGCTTGAAATTCCTACTACTTGCTCTCAGGAAGGGTTACAACTTGTACTATGTAGAAATGAGAGGGAAAATAAAATAAAATGAAAAACAGAAAACCAACATAGTTTGACCGATGACAGAAAACGGAATAAAAACCATACATAAGGACATAAACCAGCAGCCTAAACCTCTACACGAAAAATTACAACTCGAGCTCTTCTGACCATCTTAATATGCTCACCATCTTCTTCTATTCTTTTTCAGGTTGGTGATCTTTTGAATTTTTTAAGTGCCGTGTTTTTTGGCGTTCATATGCTAAGAACTGAACATATCTCAAGAAAAACAGACAAAGAAAATTTCTTACCGCTCCTTGGATATGAGGTTAGTTTTACATCGAGAAAGAGCTACCTTTCAACTGTTTCTCTCGAGTAATGTACATGACTGGGGAAGTATAACATCGATCATAACATTTTACTTTAAATATTAATCTACATCTGTCCTGAACAGGTGTGCGTTGTTGCTCTCTCTTCAACTATGTGGTATTCTGTTGGAGCCTGGCTTGGTGGTATTGAAGAATGCAATCCATCATCATGGACATGGGCGACGTTTTGGGATTGGATGATGGTATTCCCGTGGATACCTGCACTATACACTGGTATATTTTCAACTGGGTTATGCTTGTGGGTAGAGGTATGATCTTAATTTCCTGAATACTTAAACAAACACTATATTTCCTATTTCACTTCCTCATTTTGAGCTAGTCCTTAGTCATTATAATTACTGTCCCAAATACGTGGATGGACTAAAATGCTGTAGTGCATATACTAGAATGTGAACCTAAAGATACCATGCTTTAGTAGGGTCTTGGGTATGTCAGGATGTTCCAATGCAGTGGGAAGATTAATTTCAGATTCGTTGTCTCCTATATTGCAGATAAAATTCAACCTTTGATTAATAATGGGATCGCGGAGTTCATTCAGTACATGAGTAAGACTAAATAGTGAAGTTGTATTAGTAGTACACAAAATATCAAAACATGTTGACTTAACTGTCCTATTTATAACACTACTTGTATCACATATATTAAGGGAAGCAATGAAGTGAATCAAATGGACGCTCTATGGTAGTCAAACTACTGAAGGATCTTCTCTTTTGTTTTCTCCGGTATGCTACCCTCACCTTCTCAGGTTGTCCACTAGTCCTCTCTTCCTTCTGCTCGTGTCTTATGCTCCAATTTGGTATCGTTCTAGTATATCCCAATGATAAGTTCATATCTGAATGTTGAGTGATTTTCGGCGTTCTGTGAAAAGTGAAGGGATATACTATCTGCCGCATGTTAAGTAGTAAAGCAACCAAATGGCAGGCAGCTGATTTACAAGCCATGCAGCAATCTAGCCAACTTTTGCTATTCGTCTTGATCCCTAGTAGCTTGCTTGTCCATTTGTGGAAAGTGGGTTAGAGCCTGTTTGAGATTGATACTCAGAAGATTTTTAGATTAAATCATACTCACTTTCTAAAATCAGGTATAAGCTATTTTTAGCAAATTAGCTTTAAGCTATGGATCATGTCTGGATAAATAGTACAAAAAGCAGTTTCAACGTGGCCATATGACCATGAGTTCTTGTGTTTGATAGAAGGTGCTAAAGGTCTTTGTAATTATTTTGGTACTTGGTAGAAGCTGATTTGGGAAAGTAATTAATCCATAATCCTGCTTTCTTGGGTAAAGACCTGATTTAATCCAAACAGGCTCTTAAGCATGGTCAATCCTTTAACTCTTAGCATATCCCCTCAACTGATATAAGCCATCAAGAATATCGTTGAATCCATGATAACAAGGATTTGTTGGAGGGTGTGACTGCTTCCCTTGATCAACATGTTAAGACAAGCCTATGAGCAAGTAAAAATGAATCTCAAGCGCCTCGGACAAAAAATGTAGCTCTAGTCCCAATACATATTAAGCGGAGAACCAAGAGAGACTCACTGTTACATCTACGTCCTGAAATTCACTCCACGTGAGAGTCTCCAATGCTAAGAGGCGTTCTACTCAGTGGCTGGATGGCCTAAATCAACTGAAAGGGCACCACTCAGGTGTTAAAGGTCCATGGATAGGTATAGAAGATCTCATAAGAAATACAACTGCATCATTTAGAGCGAAGGCCCATTCTCCAAAGATGTATTTAGAAGCTTTCTTTATATGTCATGACATAGATCTTCCATGACATAACAAGCAGCTGCTACGGAGTGCCATTGATGGTAATAGAGTAGGACAGAAGGCAGTAAAGCCTCCTTACATATATTAAAAGGACGAAGAAAAGAAAAACTCGCAGTCAACGTGATCAAAAGCCTTCTCATTATCTAGGGAAACTTGAATGTCAGGATAGAGAGAATTGCGTTGGGCCATGTCACCAGATTTTGATTTGAGGGTTGCTTCTAGTGATTCTTTGCTTATCAATCTTTGGGACTTACAAAGTTGAGTGTGCTTGAAATGTTGCTCATGGTCTAGAGCTTGGTACTAGAGTTATGAAAGACATGCCGAGCTAAAATGCTAACCCTCTCATGTGATTTTACGATCATGTTTTTTAGCTGACTTGTTTTCCTTTCTTTTCTGGTAATCAATGTTCTCCTTAACCTAATCGAACTTTCTAGGAAACGTTTCTGAATGATTTTTGTTAATTTTCAGATGACTGCTATGTGTGATGTGTCAGCCACAGAAGCTGCAATAATTTATGGATTGGAACCTGTATGGGGTGCTGGATTTGCATGGTTCCTCCTTGGTGAGCGGTGGGCCACTTTTGGATGGATTGGGGCTGGTCTAGTGCTAGGTAAAGAATTTGGGTCTTCTCCTTTGCTTTGTTTTCTATTTGATTTTAGAGCAGAACGCCATGGCATTATAAGGGCTAAAAATAATTCTTGACAAACTTTGCTCATCCTTACGCCACATGAGATGTTGCTTTCTAATATATTTTCTTAATAAGTAAAATTTTCAATTAGTTAGCCGCGAGAGAGAGGGAGGGAGGGAGGGAGGGATTTGGTGATTCCATTTTCAATATGACGCATGTGGATGCCATCGAGAAGACATCTCATCCATCGTGAGTGATACGTGAACCTAAATACTTTAGCAACCTCACCGTATGCAAACGTCAAAAAAATTTACGAGTACACAAAGCCTTTGCGAGAAAAACTTTTGACTGCAATAAACATTCATAAAGTAATTCCATTTACAAATGCACCATCCCTTATTAAGATGCAGTTATTCAGTCTGCCTTTATGGTGCGCCTCTTGCCTTCTTATTCTCAGCTACTAATTCCTTACTCATAAAGTCAACAAATTTCTATCCTGATCTATGGTGTTGATTATAATTTCTTTATAGTTACTGTAGGTGTATGTCATCTTTGATATTCTTGAAGTTGTTAACTTTGTCAATCTTAGGAGAGAGTTAATCAAGTGTACTGCTGAACTAAGATTCAGTGAAATACTATTATCCGAGGACTCTCTCTCTCTCTCTCATCGATGAAACTTGGGGGTTTTGGGTGTTGGGGGTGGGGGTGGGGGGGAGGCTCTTCCTTTTAGAGAGGTCTACCCCTTTCCTCTCCCTTCTTACCTCTCTCTCCCTCTTTGGTTGATTGTAACTAGCGCGGTCGGTAGCCATTCTCGGTCCGTCCCCTTGTTCTTCGTCTGTTGAGATGATATGTCTGTTGTTCATTGGTGGATTTTTTGTTGTAGCGTGAGGTTTGTGGCGATGCATGATCAATATTGAAGTTGCATGAGATATTTTGCACATTGACTGACTGGCTCATCGGAGTTATTTCACAAAGACTTGCCTTGGGAAGGAAGAATGGGGGAGCAAGCACAGCTGGAGATCGCAGTACAGAGACTTCGAGGAAAACTTCAGTGTAACGTTGATACCGCGTCATCACCCCCGGATGTGGTATCACCGCCCAATCAAAACTAAGCAAATCGTTAGTTGGACATCCCCCTGAATCCACATCAACAATGAGATCCTCGTCATCTCCACCCAATCTAAAACTGGGACAACAAATCCGACATCAACTCTTCCCCCTTACCGATGAGCGATGGCCGGACGGTGGCAAAGAACCGGGCCGGTGGCAAACCTAATGCGAGGGGGGCGAGGGCAAATAGGGGGGACATGCTTGAGATTAGCAGTTACTGTGGGGCGTCGTTGTCGAGATCTGGTCGAGACGGCTGAAATCCATGGACACCCATTGTTGTCCTTCCGTCGCCCTTTGTGGCCACCGTTTCCATTGACTTGATGTGGTTCCCGTCTTTCCCTTCAAATCTTGGCCTTGACAATATCGTCGTCGACCCTGGATGCTATGAGCCTGCAAACTCAATGCTGATGGTGGATCAAAACTTGAGGCTGAACACCTCCTTGGTGAATCTGGACATAAGGTTCGATTTGCCGCCAAAATCTCCAGCCGGGGTCATGGTCGACATGCCGTTGTTCTGTGTTGTTGTCGATCACGACGTGTGAGCTCCCACTTCTAATTTGCAGACAGATCTGAGATGTCCATGTGTCATTGGCTTAAGGGTGATACCACGTCAGCGGTGGTGACGTTGTATCACCGTTAAATTGAAGTTGTCCTGGAGGCTTCATATGAAGCTGGTTTGAGGCTGAGGACTATGATCAAGGATTGAGTTGAAAATGTGGAGCTGGTCTGGTTTCAAAAAGTATAACTGGAAGATTGGCTCAGCTCACCAGGGGTGCTTTGTGGCTTCAAGCCCTTTAACTCAAATATAAATTCTCACGTGCTTTGGAGTGCTGGCTATGATGTTGTTTGGTGTGGCATGGCTATCATGGCGTCGTAGGTAGTAAGTCAGTCGAGATATTAAGGATCCATAGGATAGTCAGGTGGGTGTGGGTGTGGGTGTGGACCCTTCTGATGAAGTCTTAGAGAGGCACAAGAAATGTGGGCCCAACAAATCCAAATTGGGGCTGATCTTAAACACGGAATTTGGATGGTCCAAAGGTCTGATAGGATGCCCAGGTTCTAATATGGATGGAAAGGATACATTTTTGGGAATTCTGGGCTGATTTTCTTCCCATCTTCGGCAGATTTTAGTACTGTTCTTATCTTTGGAAGTAATTGCTGCTGGTTTTCTGCAGTATTGGTTTTGCACGTTGAAGTTCCTCCAATATTTCAGGGATTTCAGCTTGCTTATTTGATGCAGACAAATCCTTCTATTTAAGCCTTAAATAGCTTATTGTCTGCTCTATCTTCCTAAATAAACTGGTGTAGTGGCTTTGGTTAAAGCATTTAAAAGTAAAAAGAAATTAGCTTGTTCATGTAATAGCTTTTAACCCCCCTTGTCCATTTTAGTATCTACATTGAATTTTTCAAAAAATCAAAAGAAAACAGCCCCTAGACAACAACATTTTTTCCCACTGCGTCCTGCGTCACATTGCGGTGAGGGCTTATAGAATCTTGGAATCCTAATTCTTAGAGGCCACGTAATATATGGAACCATAATTCTATATTGTTGCGGGCCGTCTGTTAACGTCGGAAGCAAGCTGAAGTTGGCGAGTTCATACTTTGCAAAAGTGCTTATCAAGTTGGGAAAGAGAGGACGTCTGCTCGACACGTAAGCTACCCCAAGTTTATTATATGCAAGTTTGATTTTCTGCCCAAAATTGTATTCCAAATCATGTAATACCTAAGGATATCTTCATTCCTAGGAGACCGTATATTTCATGATACCTCTGGTCTCAGTACTCCATAAGAGCGCTGGGTTCCTTCATCAACGCCGATAAGGCAGTTGCACCACCACTAAAAATTAGTATCTAGGCAGGCAAGTCCTTGCTCTGAAAAGCCTCGAATCTTTATATCAGCGGAGTTGCGAGTTTGGTTGTTATTGTATAACCTTACGAAGATAACGACCTTGAATCCACAAGATCCAGTGATGCAAACACACCACAAACACAGAATGAACTCTCAAAGAGGAACGGATTTATCACGTAATTGATGTTATCCGGGGTAGGTACAATTAGGGCTATTATTATTGTCTCCAAAATACTTGTAAAGCATTCTTCTAGAATTCTAGCTAATTAAGTACGACAACCTAATAGGACCTAAATTTGATATATATGACCTTAAAAACCTTCTGCTACCAAGAAACAAGTACCTCTAAAGAGAAAATCGGAAAGTACTGTAGAACCAACATAGTTCATAATGTAGCATCTTCAATATCTTTCTTGTCTGCCATCACAGTACTACTGGCTTGTCATGCCACTTGTTCTTTTGTTGAAGGCAAAATGATAAACAGGGACCTAATACTAAGTAATAGTTATGAATGCATTTAAAATGCCATTTTATTCCTATGTTAAGATGTACTCCCTCCGTCCTAAATTATTGATCAGTTTTCCGATTTGAGTTGCCTCAAAGAAATTGATTACTTTTAAAATCAGAAAAGATTCTGTAGGTGTTTTTTCATATTTACCATTTCTACACTTTTTTATTCTACTTCTCCCTCCGCATTTAATCTTCCACCATCCCATTTCGTCTCTCTGGCCCACTTCCTTCCCTGTTTCTCCCTCCACATTTAATCTTCCACCAAGCCATTTTGTCTCGAATCTCGATGTCAGTGGAGTTGCGAGTTAATTGTTATTGTATTACCTTACGAAGATAACGACCTTGAATCCAAAAGATCCAGTGATGCAAACACACCACAAACACAGCATGAACTCTCAAAGGTGAAGAGATTTATCAATAATTGATATTATCCAGGCTAGGTACAATTAGGGCTATTGTTATTGTCCCCAAAAGACTTGTAAAGCACTCTTCTAGATCTAGCTTATTAATTACGGTGACCTAGTAGGATCTAAATTTGATGAATATGACTTTAAAAATCTTCTACAACCAGGAAACAAGTACCTCTAGAGAGAAAATTGGAAATTGTTGTAGAACTAAACATACTTAATAATGTAGCATCTTCAATATCTTTCTTGTCTGCCATCACAGTACTGCTAGGTTGTCGTACCACTCGTTATATACCACTTGTTCTTTCCAGGAAGGCAAAATGATAAAAAGGGGCCTATTACTGGAGCAATGGTTATGAATGCATTTAAGATGCCATTTTATTCCTCAGTTAAGATGTACTTGGTCGTCCTCAAATAATTTATTAGTTTTTCTGTTTGGACTGTCCCAAAAAAATTGATCATTTTTTAAATTAGGAAAGGTTTGTAGGTGGTTTTCCATCTTTACCCTTTCTACACTTTTTTATTCTATTTCTCCCTGCATATTTAATATTCCACCAACCCACTTTGGCTCTCCTGGCCCACTTCCTTTCTTCTTTATCTCTCCACATTTAATCTTTCACCAAACCATTTTGTTTCTCCTGGCCCACTTCTCCCCCTTTCTGAATATGAAACACACAATATATGACTTATATCTTTAATATGCGTGCCAAGGCAAAATGGAGCCATTATTTTTTGACGGAGGAAGTATATGTCAAGTATTGCAGATAAATTATGGGTGAAGTTGTCTACACGCCCGTTTTAGCTATATATACAAACCATTTCAAATTTGTTGCTGAAGCTTAAAATATTTTTGCCGTACATACATTTAGCGATTGAAGGAAGGGTGTGTAAATAGAAAGGAGGTGTGTCCTCAGCTTAAATCATACAATCACGTTATTATATACATCAAGCAAGAGTGGCTTACTTCCAGTTTATGCCGATTTAGCTTGAAGATAAAAAAGATACGTAGCACCCCTATTTGATTTCAACAATGATTAATAGTTTCCACTTTTCACTATATTCTGTGGGAGATGTTATTAATTTGATGTTTGGGCATGTTCTCCCTGTAGGTGGAAGTTTGACTGTGCAGATACTGGGGGCATCATCTCCCACTTTGTCTAATAAAGATGAAGGGAGTGGTAAGAAAGGAGGGGATCACTTGCTGGTTTCAGATAAATCAAATGGTTTCTCTACCTCTCCGGTTGTAGTTAGCTCCAGAAAAGATGTTCCCGATATACTAAAAAAGTAAAGCACATAACTGGCGACTTGCTACTTATAAGTATATGACGAGAGTAGATGTATATGTAACCACTTCTAGAGAGATATATAGCCTTTTTCCTTTCCAGAAAGGGAAATAAACGATATTGTAACTCCTTACAAAGATATGTATACCTCTGTTAGGTCTTAGTTGTTCTCACATATGAACAGATATTGGAGGCCTATAGGCCTGCTGTTATTTATTAGTGTACACATGTAACATATACAGAAATAATAATGGGCAAGAACTTTAGTTCTGTTGTTCATCTTATTCTAAATATAGCTTCAGTATTGTTTTGAGCAACACAAATAATGGTCCATCGAGAAAGAAGTTGATCATTCGTTTCGGCACAGTTTGATGCTGCATCTGCAGTTCCTTTCAGCATTTTCTTCTCGAGGAAGTTAAAGATCAATTTGCAACAGCTTGCTGGCGACTTGAAGCACATTGACTAGGTAAGCACAAGACCAGATGCTTGCACATTCTAGTTCAGTTGAAGGTAATTCAGGGATCAATATGTGAACCCTAAATCAAAAGCCTGACATAGAGAGTTCATCAAGGTGGTTGCCAGCACGAAACATGCCTATAACTGTGGTAAAGCTACTTTCTCTATTTCATATATAATCCGGTCTGACACAGTTTTTGCCCGTTACTTTTCTTGCAGGAACCGTGCCCCGATTCTGCTTGTCCTCTTCCTACGATATAGTACTACATGCCATACATAAGTTTGTCGTAAGTCATGACTTCCTTGTGTCAATCTATTCAGGTTATTTTATTATTCCGCTTCTTACTATCACTCTAGCAAAGTTTTCATATCGTCGTAAAATTCCTTGATTAATTTTATGTCCCTCTTGCAAATTTAAACAGGCGATGCAGGTAAAAGAAGCACTACTATGTCTTTTTCCCCTCTTTTTTTCTTGGATTTTTTTCGATGTGGTGGATGCGTTGTCTCAAACCTCCATAGTCCAAGGCAGTTGTTTAAACTGATATTATATCATGTGTTTTCTAAAGGCTGAAGGTAACAGCTATATGGAAAGCTTACCAACGTTTATAATCCATAAAGTAAGTATTCCCGAAGTCATCCTTGCTAGTATCAACTATCATGACACCAGCAAGTTCTGATATGGAAGCTGAACTTAATAAGGTAATACTAAAACTGAAGCAAACGGGTACATGCTCCTTTACTGTGCCGTTTTTTTGTAGTTTAATGCTTACACATGATGTGAAGGAAGCATATGAGGTGCCATTTGTTAGGGTATTCTGTTGAAGATTTATTTTTGAAACTGCTTTCTTTTTTCCTTCGAGTGTAGAAGAATGAGGTTTAAAGGATGTGACATTCCATAGTTACTTGTCTAATTCTTAAATAAAACACACAATGGCACACAGAGTCACACACACACACACACACGCCTGCACACCCTTCCATTTAGTGAGGTATTTATCTTAAGAGCCTGCTATGTGTCTTCTTTCCTCTGTTACATGGAATACTTAAAAATGCATGAACTGGTGTGGGACACTCGATACTTGGACATGGTTGTCCGACACTTCTCACACGATATATCTTTAAGAATACTATCATATATCTTTCTTTTGCCATGTCCCCATGTCCTGGGTTTTAAGAATGAGACGAATTCGACAGCTGAGTATTCGATCCCGACATTTGTACCGAGACCATGTAACATAGCTTCTTTCTATTGTGAAGGGGCACACTACCATCACTTTTCTTCCCTTTTGTGTTTCTACTGAAAGTTGATGCAGCTGTTCACTTATTGCAGCTCATGTGTCAGGACCTACTGGTTTTCAGATTCCAATTCTATCCATTGTAGAGTATAAAACTTGATTGGCCCTGAAGGAACTGTTGTGTCCTTTATGCATAACCAAAAACTGGCAGAGTACTGGTACCTGAGTGAGAAACACAGCATTGATGAATACGTTTTAAGCTTACAATAGATGAATAGGCATTTCCCCGATGGAACTCATGCCTACTGTAACTGGACCGCCAAAAGGAAATAAACCAGTATTTGGCCTTGTTCTATTCTGGATCAAGTGTTTTTGAGAAAGGCATGGGTCAGGTTTTTAAGCTTGAACTCAAACGAGGATCAGAGCATCTCCTGACAGGATTTTTGATATCTACAAGAACAAGAACTACCTCACGCCAAAGTTCAGCCCCGACAGATTCCGAAGTTTTGAGATACTTGAAGGTGATGGAATGACGTTGGCTCTGCTAGGCTCTTCTGAACTGTTACCATGGGTAAGTTTAGACTTGTATCTTGTTGTATGCTTATAACTTTGTGCAGTGTAGACTAGATCATAGATGTATTGATCGGTCCCTGTTCTCATAAAGAAAGTTCTATGCATCTGTCAGTTAATCTAGTTAGTAGAGATTTGCACCTTGGTTGGGATAGATCGTTGGATGATTATGGAATTTGATGAAGTGCCAGAAGTTCACTCATTACTAGACCACTGGGTGGGGTGCCATGGGGTGGTAGATTAATCATGTGTATATATTAGCATCACATCTGTGAAGACTATTAACACTTTATCAACACCATTTGTAGATTAAGGGGACATATCATAAAGTACATTCTCAGATTGGTTTTATGCTCGAGTAACGGAAAATCTAAGATTTAGTACTGCGTTGAAAGGTACTGGACTAGACTTTTTCTGTTTGGTGTTATGTGGTTGAGATTAAACATTATGAGAAAAGGGACTAGAGGGGTTTAATGGATCAAACACAATCTTCTTCTTTATATTGTTATCTTAGTACTGTTGGAGTCTCTTATATATATTCACACTATCTTCAACGTGGTGGCGTCTTCAGTATTTTCAACAGAATCACGCAAAGGTTGCTAAGGTATGCACCTTTGCCTTTTATATTTCAAATCTTTCACTATTCTTGGTTAATTCTGTTTTTAGCTTTCTTCCGTTTGTTGTTTTATTTAAACTGATTTCAATTATCGTTGGCATGAAAATGTTGTTCTTAACAAAGTAAGTGCCCAATCCTGTTTCGTCAGTGTGTTTGGTATATGTTGTCGTATAACAGCAACTTCTTTACGGATTAATTTTTTGATAGGTGCATACAGCAATACTTTTAACTAATTTAAAAATCGAAGAGGAAGAAGAAGAGGGGAAGAGGAAGGGGAAGAGGTAGAGGAAGAAAAGGTTGCATATGAGGACGGGTCCGATGGTGAAGATGCTTTATTTTGATCAATCTCACAACTGTTGAACAAAGTGTTTACCGTGTTGTTGTTATTTGTACGTACTGTCCAAGTTTAATTCCTTTTATGTGGTGGTGTAGGATCAAACTTTAATTCTCGTGCCTGTTCTTCAAACTGTTCTACACCTTAAAAGCTTTGTAATTCTACAGATCTTGCAATTGGTTTCATCCTAACATCGTTTTTATCTTTATGTAAATACTCTAACTAGTATTCCTCTTTGTTTGTTTTAATGTTTGCCTAATATATAGACTCTTTTCAGATGGCTGGTCGGCGACATCGACTGTTACATGTCGAGGATGAGGCACCACAAACTTAGGAACAGGATTCACAGGCTCCAGAGGACGATGGTTCACAAGTTGAGGGTTTCATAGGCAGAGACAGAGGGTTCAAACACACCAGGTTACCATGTTCCTTAATATTTCGGATTGAAACTGTTTATATTTTGTTCTTTTGTAGATCTTATCAAAACTTAATTCATGTTTGTTATTACTTTTGTTTATATTTTATTTTTATGAGTTAACTACTCGGTTGACCAGTGAATTATTACATGAATTCAACTTTGGTCGCTAAACTTTGATTTGTGTCAAAGTGACCATTGAACTTGTCAATTTATCCAATTAAGTCATTCTGTTAGGTTCCGTTAAGTGCCCATGTGCGAGGCACATGAGCCTTAAATTGGGCGGAATTGTCAAAATACAGGAAACTTTACCTTTTATTTTTCTTTTTTATTTTCTACTTTTCTTTTTATTTTTCTTTTCCTCTTCTTCTTCCTCCGTTGCCCACTTACCCACAACCACCACGCCCGTCGCAACTATACTTCCACCACCAACTCTTACTCCTAGGCCACCATCAAAACCACAACACCTTCTGGCTCATGCTCAAGTCTAACCCAAATCCCACCCAAAGGATTAACCCATTTCAACCCCCCGTCATGTACTGTATAAACTCCCTACGGCCTCAATCCCCTTTCATCATCGTGATCATCGACCAGTCAAAGTACCCCAGCACGAAGCACCGTGGGTCTCGCTCCCAGCCCTCCACAACGTCATCTAATTTTTTGGGTTAGGATGGATTAGGTGCTGCAGTTGCGGCGGTGGAGAGCTGGTTCGGGGGTTATCGACATTCAATTGGCGGCAGAGGATGCCATCTTTGGTTTTTGTTGTTTTTATTTTCAGATCTAGTCCGCGGATATTATTTTTCTTTTCAGATCGTTTTTTTGTTTTGTTTCTGGTGGTGGTGAACCTTCCAGATCAGTGGTGCTAGGGATGGGGGGGTATGGGTTGGTGTTTTGGTAGTAGTGCTGGACTGTACGGGTGGCAGTTCTGAGTTTAATGGTGGAGGACCGGAGGCGGTCATGGTTATGACGGCGGCTGTGGTTGGTGGTGGTGTGTGGTTGGGATCGTGGTTGCGCGTGGTGGTTGGAGGTAGAGCCATGGTTGTGCTCGGCCGGTGGCGGTGGTGCTTGATTTGAAGTCAGAGACGCAGAATAAGAAAAGAGAAAGAAGAAGAAGAAGAAGAAGAAGAAGAAGAGGAAGAGGGAGAAAAGAAAAATAGGGAGTGACGGATTTGCCCCTAAATTAAACGACTTAACGGACTTAGACTTGATGGAACCTAACATAATGACTTAATTGGAAAAATTAATGAGTTCAATGGTCATTTTGACACAAATTAAAGTTACAGTAACCAAAGTTGGATTTGAGTTATAATTCTGTGGTCAACTGAGTAGTTAACTCTTTCTTTTTTAGATGTTATTAATACTTGATTCATGTTTAGTAGACCCTGTTCCTGAATTCACTTGATTCATCTTGTCAAGAGCATGAAGTCTCAACTAGAAGAATATAGTAGAATGAATTCTAATTTGGACTAGTGTAAGTCTAATATGGATGAGTTAAAGGCAAATTTCATGCAACCTCGAGTCAAGTTCAGAGGCCTCGCAACTCCCAGGTAGCATCCACTTGTTCTTTTTTCTGCTTCTTTGCCACTTGCCTAGTCCACTTGTTCACTTGCTTGTTCACTTCCTAAGTATACTGGCCTTTCATACCGAGTCGTCTAATTCTATAATGTAATTCACTGCAATATCCATGGATTTCGCAGATTGCTGGAAACATTTTTCTAATTAGATACCTCAAGTGAGTTTTTCTTTTGCATCAGGTGATCTTCTGTATGTTTCG
Source organism: Escallonia herrerae (assembly GCA_033070095.1). Taxonomy (NCBI): domain Eukaryota; kingdom Viridiplantae; phylum Streptophyta; class Magnoliopsida; order Escalloniales; family Escalloniaceae; genus Escallonia; species Escallonia herrerae. The sequence continues at coordinate 131,363 of JAVXUP010001690.1, forward strand.
CTTTACATTGACGGCACGTCTCTCTGCTGCTATTCGACATAAACTGTTCTTATCTGTCATAAGAGAGTATTTTCTCGTCGTTTCACGTGAAACTGAAATGATATGCATCCAAGCACACAGTGGCACTTAATTAGAAAAGATCATGATGTTGCATTAAATGGTTTTTTTCATACGTTTCTGCTAACCTTTTTATAAGGGATCTTGTACCAAGTATATCCTGATATTTTGTCTTCAAGAAGAGCAAGAAGGTAATACAAGTGAGGGGTAGGGACCTTCTCAAAGTTGAGATCACTTAAACAACTCGTTTCTTATAGTTTCAAGGTTGGCACATATGGTGGTCAGAACTTTCCTCATTTTGGTTGGAAGTACTTGGTTGTGCGTGTTAGTTTTGTGGTGGGTTTATTTTGATTTGTCAAGCTTTTGGCTCTGTTACTGAAATTTGTACTGCGTATTGAGGTCGGCATTGGTAATTGTTTTTCTTGGTGATTACCAAGTCTTGGCATGAAGACGACCAGAAATCTGCTTAGTTAAAAACCCTAAATTTATTCTTTCATAAGTCCTGAAGCTACCAAAAAGGGTAGGAAATGAGCCCTCAAGCCTCTTTTTCAGTTTGTCATAGTTAGATAATGGTGGGGCATTGGTAGGGACACGTTGTCGAGTCTGAGGGTTAGCCACTTTCTGCGAACACCACCATCGTGTAGTGATCCTACAGTGGATACAAGCTACTGAGTTTTGCCTATAATATAGGTGTGACATTCATGTTTAGGCATTTTGAAAGGTGATTTTAAGCAGTAGCTTACACATGGGGGCCGTCAAAATATGCTGCAACGGAATAATACTGTAGCAGTCCAATTCTAGTAGATGGATTGTTTTTTGTATCTCCTGTTACTGTAGAGCTTCTATATCTAGATACGAATAAGTTCTGCAGTTTTTCTGCAAGGCCGTTCTCAAGATGGGAAAACATTGCTCTTACACTTTGCTGGCATTTTTTTTGGGACAATTTCACATTACACCGTCGACAGCACTCTTTATGTCTAGCCTAAAGTGTCAGCGAACTGATGTTTTCATTACCTAATGCATGCTAAGTGCAGAACAGCCTGTTCAACTCTTTGCGTTACCTATTTACTCACTCTTACGCACCTTTTTCCCTTCAGGCATGCAATTGAATGAGTAGATTTTTTTTTATTTTGGCTTGATTGCACGAAGTTTCTAGATTTAAGTTATTACGTGAAGACTGATTTTGCTCAACCTGTCCATACGGAGACGGTTCATACTGCTTTCACTGTCAAGAAACGAGTTCATTTTCAATCAAAATATTGGCATGTCTTTTAGACTTTTGCACCGACTGTAACATAAGATTGTCGCCTCTGTATGTCATTCATGCACTACTTTCTTGGGTAGTAAACCTCCTCCTTTTGCATTATCTTTAATGTAGCTTTTGATGCAATTAAATATGGGTTATATTGAAAACTGTTTCGAGACAAACCAGAGGCCTTACAGTTGGTGCTACTTTCTGTTGTTCACCGATGGCACCTCCTCGGGAGACACGGGCTTGTGTTTATGTCATTGATGCACTACTTGTTTTTTACCACTTTAAGTAATGGGTGATGTTGTGTCACACTTCGCAGGATGCTTGTGATGGCGAGGGCCGAGACTCAAAAAATGCGAGCAAAGACGAGTTCCCTTGAGTTGTTTGTGGTTTGCAATAACCGTGGTTGATCTATATGCTTCATTGGTGTTTGGTGGACATCAAGCTATGTTACAGTAGAGCATGGTACCATATGTTTAGGAATCTTGGTCAGGGTGATGATGGTGAACCCTTGCGATGGCTTTTGTAACTAAGGGTCTGTTTGAAATCACTTGAAGTTTTGATGTTCAATTTCTAAAAAAAACAAAAACCAAAATCAAAACGAAAGCCAAAACGAAAACCAATTAAATTTTTATTTTTTACATTATCCAGTTTTTATCTTGACTTTTTTTTTCTTTTGGTTGTTTAATTGTTCAGTTTTTATTTTGAGTTTTTTTTTTGTGGTGGCGGTGGCAACGGCGGCGGTGGTCTCAAAATAAAAATGAAAATTGAAAACCCAAAACTCTAAAATGAGAGAGTTCAAAAAGTCCTTTTTTTTATAAGATTGAGAATTGCATATAAAAAGCTTATGAGTGAGCACTTCCCAAGAAAGATTGTTTTAATCATGACAAGCCATGATATAGCAAATAAAGGAAAGGCATCCAAACAAAGAAAAACATACAACCAAAACCCAAGCACTGTTAATTAAACGACAACTATTTAAACCAAAAGAGTGGTGGGTTACAGACTGGCATCACATGGTATCACACAATTGTCAATTCAGTCTTGATGTACATCAATTCTGGCTTGACAGGCAAAAGAAGCGAGGACTTTAACTTTCTTAAGATGTGATTTACTGGCCTGTACATATATATTTTTTGATAGAAAAAAAGGTTTTTAAGCATATAACAAAAGTCATATCATAGCCGTTACCGAGTTCAAGATGTCTTCAGTATTCGACATCTGAGAGAGTAAAAAGATAGAGTCAGTGAATAAATTAATGTGAAGTAGCTTTTTTGTGATAATCCACCGTGATGTAATGAACGATCCTTTCAAAACTGCAGAACAAGGGTTAGATACTAGGGAAGAGAAAGCCCACATCAATTATTTATTGCATTCATACAAGTAACACTGATTCCGGTTCTAAGGTTGTGTTTGTTAAAAGAAGTGGCTAGGAAAATATTTATAATGTTTGGAAGGTTAAGAGAACATAGAGGAAAATTTGTTTGTAAGACAAGGGGGTACTTTGTGTCATTATGTATATACTTGGCTTTGGATTTGTCTCTGCGGCCAGAGGTATTAAAGTGATTATCATATGTCCCATTTGATGGATATGGCTAATAGTGAGTGTTGGCGAGATATTATTGTTTTGGAAAATTTGGTAGTTTCGATTTGTCCAAATGAACCATATGGTGGAGGCAAGGTAAGAGTTAAAATATAGATGTTTGATGGTGTGAGACGTTTTGGTGAGCCAAGTAATAAGCCAAACTTTAAAGGAAGGCCAAAACAGGTTAGGTTTGACGCCCAGTGGGCCACCAAACCAAATAGGTCTAACTCTTGGACACCGGAAAAACAAGTGATCAATGTTCTCCTCTTGTAAATGGCACATTTGGGCAGGTCGGTGTGTTTGTAATTCGGAGTTTATGCAGATTGACTCGGGTTGGTAAACGATTTCATAGAATTTTCCAAAGGAGGAAAGTAAATTTTCAAGGGATAGGAAAGGACCATAAGATGTTCCAGATTGATTTTCCGATAAGATTAACAGATGAGTGTCGGCCGCTTGTGATCCTTTCTTCTTGGTTGGTAGAGTATAAGAGGTTATAAGTCGACTGTACAGTGAAGCTACCTGACTGGGTTGCTTTCCATAATTTTTGGTCAGCTAAAGGATGTGCTGAAATATGAATATGAAGAATTTAGGCTACTATATTGGACGGGAATAGTTCCCGAATCAATTGGGAGTTCCACAAGTGATGGTTTATAAGATCCTTCACCAAAGTAGGATTGTTAGATCTGTGATTATAGTTAGACGAAAATGATCCAAAGGTTCATCCAAGTCTGGGACCCAATCATCATGCCAAATAGAGATTTAGGATCCTATATCGACTTGCCAGCGGATTCCTCGAAATAGTAGTTGACGTCCCGCTAGAATGCTCCGCCAACTCCAAGAGAAATTACCAATTTCAGAACGGGCTTCAAAAGGCTGTCGTGTACAATATTTGCTCATGAGAACTCTGGTTAGGAGGCATTCCTGGCCCGTCATAATTTTCCAACTCATTTTTGCCAGTAAAGCCACATTGAAAAGCTAAGTGTCTTTGAAATCGAGACCTCCCATTGATTTTGGAGCACATATGGAGTGCCAATTAATCCAATGCATGCCTCGGCGGTTGTCATCTCCTGACTACCAGAAGTTGGAAATAACAGAGTTAATATGTTTACAAATGTATTTAGGGAATAGATATACTTGCGTGTGGTAAATGAGGAGAGCCGAGAGAGAAGATTGAATGGGAATGGCATGTCCCGCTTTATTGAGAAGAAGACTCTTCCACCTGGCACATTTTTTCCTGATCTTTTCAATAAGTTGTTGGAAGAATTCCTTTCGGTGGGTAGTTATATCCAATGTTCCGCCCAGATATTTTCCAAGGGAATCCATAATTTTGAAGCCTAAAATTTTCGAGACCATTTGGTATATAGCAAGGGTATAGGATGGGCTCAGAGTGATGGTTGATTTTTTGACCCAAGGCACCACAATAAATGTCTAGCCATTTTTTTATGGCTGTGCAAGAGGCTTTGTTTAATTCAGTAAAGATCAGAGTGTCATCAGCAAAGAATAGGTGATTTATAGGGGGGCTATGCGATCCAGCTTTAATACCCTTGATTGATTCGTGAATCATTGCTAAATCCAGAGGTGCAGAGAGAGCTTCTGCACATATTATAAAGAGGTACAGGGATCACGGGTCTCCCTGACGGATCCCGCATGAAGATTTGAACACTGAAGAGGATGATCCATTCACTAAAATTTGATAAGAAACCGTGGATACTCAAGTCATAATGAGATTGATCAAATGGCTTGGAAAATTCATTTTAGCTAGCAGAGCTCTCAAGAAATTTCAGTTTACTCAGTCATAAGCCTTGCTTATGTCCATTTTAAGGACCCCAAGATGATGTTTACCTTTGGTATGCTTTCTAATCTTATTGGTGAGTTCTTGAGCAATAAAAAGGTTATCACTAATATGTCTTCCTTGGACAAAGGCATTTTGTTCTTTTGATATGAGTAGTTTAAAGACATGTTTGATTCGGTTTGCTAGGGTTTTGGCAATCATCTTATAGATGGTATTACATAGGGAAATCAGTCGAAAATCATCTGGGTTGATGGAGATGGTACTTTAGGAATAAGGACGATGAAGGAATTATTTACCTCTGTGAGCATATGGCCAGATCTTAAAAAGGATAAAACTGCTGCCGTAATTGGTTTTTCCAAGAAATGCCAACATTGCTGATATACTATAACAGGAATGCCATCAGGTCCTGGAGCCTTGACAGGATTGATTTTGAATAATGCTTGTTTTACCTCAGCAGCGTTGAAAGGTCTATCAAGCCATTCATTTTGATAGGGAAGTAGGCATTTGTTTATCAATGCCACCTTTTGAGATATCAAAGGCTGGTGTGCTGTAGTGGGTGCCAGGTTAAAAATTCTTTTGAAATGTAGTACCAGGCGGTTAGATATATCCAACTGTGATTCTAAGATCTGGCCCTAGTCATCATTTAATGATGGCATGGAGTTGATTTGTCTTCTTATGAGAGTAGAAGTGTGAGAAAACTTTGTGTTTCCGTCTCAAACTGAAGCCATATAATCCTTGATTTTTGGGCCCATTGGATTTCTTCACATTCAAGTAGCCAAGAGAGCTTCCGTCTAGCATTCTGATCTAATAACTGTGCGTCCGGATTTGGCAGTAATGATTGGAAGTGTGCAATTTGGGCTTTTTTATGTAAGATTTGGGTAACAAGGTGTCCAAACCTCTCCTTGTTCCACAAACTCAGAAGTTTCATCATGAGTTTTTCCCAAGCCATTAATTTGAACAAAGGAGAGCCAGGAACAAAAGTGGACCAAGCAATCTTTATAATCTGTGTCACCTTGGGGATGCCTGAGCCACATAGCTTCAAACCATTTTAGTCGGGGTAGAAAACAATGATCAGGTTTGCTAACCAGAAGTATATGGGCGTGATCTGAAATTTGAATACCAAGATTCCGGATCTGTGCATTGTGAAAACATAGGATCCAGTCTGGGTTGGCAAAACCTCGATCGAGCCGTTCATAGGTACATTCATTTTCTGCTCTGTTATTGGTCCAAGTAAATGGGGGGTCCCACCCATTTTATATCTGCAAAGTGATGGGTCTCCAAAAAATCTGCCAGGAATACATAGATAATTTGAACCACATTTATCCGAGGGTGTCAGAACTTGATTGAAGTCTCCAATCAGCATCATTGGTAGCGTAATACTCTCTTTGGCTCTAGAGAGTCTAAGCCATGATGCCTGTCTTTTAGAAAGATTGGGTTGTGCGTAAACAAAACCCACTACCCACGAAGCCAATTTATTTCTTCTAAATTCCACTAGAATAAGGTATTTATTTACAAAAAAGATTTTTCCAGAAAAGGTAGAGGTCTATCCAATGCATAAACCCCCTTTCGTACCAAGAACTCCTGTAGGCTCCGTTCCTATAGAAGAGCAAAAACCCAATTTTTGGAAGGAAATGGATACTTGGTTAGGAGGGAGTTTGGTTTCCTGGAGGAATATACAATCAGGTTGGTGGGTTTTGGCCGATTTGCGGGCTGAGCGCACTATGAGGGCTTGACCCAACCCTCGACAGTTTCAGCTAAGGATTTTCATTGAGGGTTAAGGGGTTGTTTAGGGGCAACACCTGAAACCCGACGGCATCATTTACACACAGGGAAATCAAAAACGGTAGACCATGGAGAATACACACTTGCATTAGTATCTAGGTTGATCTCCGTCTTGAGTTTTTCAAGAGATATCTCAGAGGGTTTACTCATTCCCTGAACGCAAGATCCAAACGCTCGTGGTCGTTTTAGACTGAATGGAAGCTGAGCCAGTTTCTGTCGTTTGGGGGATCGCAGCCTCGACCATTCCAATGGTCGTAGGTGTGAATATCCAGGTAACATACACTGAGAAGAAGTACTACTAACATTTAGTAAATGTTGATACATAAAGAACTGGCCTATTGGGGCTGAAAAGGAAAAGTGGGCCTGTTGCTAGTGGGTCTAGCCTGACCAGTTGAGAAGCTAAATGGGTTATGAAGTGGAGCGGGCTTGAAAAACTTATAGGGTGAGTTGAGAGATAGTTATTTATTGGCTGGGCTGGATGAGAGCTTGTAGTCCACTTTCAGATAGTCCAAGAATGAATTGGGCCCAAGAAGATAGTACAGTTGCCTGGTCCAGATTACTACCTTCTACAGGCGCCCGACGTGGATACGGGAGATTCACCAAGTGAAAGCTGTGTTATGGAAGACCAGTTGATAGAGTCATTAAAGGACGCACCGCCCCACTTGTTTCATCCAATCATACCTGCATCTGAAGAGAGAATCTGGCTAATAGGTAGGCTAGATATGATATATTATCCTGAAAGATTGAGTTTGCTTGATCTCTTAGTTGCACAAATGACGTGGTCGAATTTGGTGGTGTCAACGTAGCCTCCAGATCATGAGTCATGATTACCAAATTTGCCTCCAAAATTTGTTCAGAGAGATTGTCGATAACTGTTGTCAGAGCCCGTGGCGGACCTACGTGGTGATAAGAGGAGCTGAAGCACTCCCTAAAAAATTTGTTTTCAGGAATCGCACCGACCCGTTTCCCTACACTTTAATACTCCGTTCCCTGAGACTCACAGTCAGCAATCTCTCTCTCTCTCTCTCTCCGTGACCGTAACTCCATGCCGGTGGAGTGAGCTCAGGCCATGACGAGGCTACTCCGATTAGATCTGGCCCCAGTGGCGACCTCGAGTTTGCAACTGAAGCCGCTCAGGCGACGCGCAGCGCTGCGACGAGCTTCGCTCTTTGTCTCTTCGACTGCTACTCCGAAGTCCGACCAGAATCAGCAGATCTGGCCCCTCACAGTCACCCCTATCGGCGATCGCGACTGAAGCCGCTCAAGCGACGTCGCGACGACGCCGACGAGGCTGCTTCACCTGTTGCCTGCTGGCTGCTTGAGTGCTTGACCTGCTGCTGCTTCAACTGCTTGTGGCTTGTGGAGACGTGGAGACGGTGAAGCCGTGGAGGTGGAGTTGTGGTCTGTGAGTCTGTCTCAGACTCTCGGTGTGACGGTGCCTCACTGTCTCAGTGCACATTGTGCCTTGGCCCTTGTGATTTGTGAATGTGAGTGTTTTTTTTTCCTTAAGTAGAGTGAATGTGACTATGTGAGTCTATGTTATCAATGGTAACATATTAATTTTGCAATGTGCCAATGTGATATATAATATATTGTGTCTTGTAAATTGTAATTTATCACTCAATCAGAAATATTGTGCAACATGATATATTGCGCCTTGTAAAATGTAATTTATCACTCTACCAAAAATATTGTGCAATGCATGTGATATATTGAATTGTTTGACAAAATATATAAATGGATAACTGGATAAGGTCATAAGGGTCTGCACGGTTTTAATTAACTTTGAATAATTAAGATTGACTGAAAAAATTATCGAAGTATCTTAGTATAAATTGGTATTATAGACATCCTATTAATCATACATTATTTGGATAATTTGTGATAGTCCTACTCTAAAAAAGTTTTATCTGTACATGATCTTTTGACTAATTTTTTTAGAACAAGATAAATTTTATTTTTTTAAACTAATTATAATTTTATGAAAAGTTTACTTCTCAAAATCACATCTACTTACATGCGCCCAAAGTATCAATGATAAATAATACTCAGAATTTTTTGTTATTTGACAATACTTAGAGTTTTTTTGTTAATTGACAATCAATACTCTAATTTCTCTTTTTTTTCTCTCTTTTTATCAAATTAGTGCAAGCACAAAGAGGTTGAGACCAACACCTGCGTTGGTGGCTCCAACTGCTTATCATCACTCCTCATCAACTGTTGTGACTCTCTGATGTAATACTTTAGTTTTAGTTTAATTTTAGTTTAATATGTTAATTTTAGTATGCTTTTTAAGTGCACTTTATTTTATTTTTAATATTATTTTAATAAAAACTTTTGGTGAATTCGATATAAAATTTTGCAGCCCTCAAAAAATTCTTGGTTTCGCCCCTGCTCATGCTTAAAACACCGGTGACAGAATATACTCGAGAGGTGGATTTGCCGGTAAAGAATCTGTAGATTCCATTTTCAACGAGGTATTTTCTTCAAGTTCTCTTTCACAGAAAATTTCGTCTGCTTTGGTGTTTTCTTCTGTAGTGCCGTTTTTTGAAATGTGTTCTATATCGATGTCCATGTTGATATCCATTATATCATGAATGGGAAGCTGTTCCAATTGCTCGAGAATATCGTCAATTGAAGGTAAGTGTGCAAATTGGTCAGATTCAGCCTCAGATTGTGCCTCGATTTCATGTATGGGTTCTTGAGCTTTCATTTGGTTATGCCAGTTTGCCGGTGCAAAATGGGGTGGGAATTCTGGGTTGATATTGAGATTTGCTAGGTGGTTTGGGGGGGGGGGGGGGAAAACAGTTCTGGGTTTGGCGGCATCTCTTCGTCATTAGGTACGAAATTTGCCTCAGGTTCACCGTCTTTCGAATTGAAAAATTTTTCAGCTATGCTGTAAGATTCATCATCAATTGCATTTGGGGTTAGGTTTGGAGAATAGGCCTCAAAAGCATGATTAATATGGAGACCCGTATTGTCACTGTAAATAGAAATTCTGGAAGTCCTATTCCAGTCCGAGTTAGGCAGTGCACGAAGGGGCTGGGCAAACATTGGATAATCGTTTAGATAGAAAGTGTTGCTGCTAAAAATTGGATCGGGAACCACACCAAAATCTGGCCTGCAAAAGAGAACACGGAGTGACCGCCGGGTGGGGTTCCGGCGGGGGAACGCTCCGATGCTTAAGTCAGAGATGGCTAACAATGTATAACTCTGAAGAAGCAGTAAGACACAATGTGTGATTGTGTGTGAACTTGTTTTTACCTGAGGGGCTTGACCCCTTTATATAGTGGTAGAAGAAGGAGTCCTAGTAGGACTGGGCTTCGGTCAACTCTAATCAGAATCTCATTAGGATCCTAGAGGATACCATATCAGTCTCTGCTGATAGAGTCAGATCTTCTTTAGGATTCTACCCGGTGACTGGTATGGTAAGTGCTATATCGGCAAGGAACCGGAATAGGTTATGCGCTATAATCGCCACGTGTCACCCGTAGAATGGAGGGATATTTTTAGCTATATCAGAAAGTTTCATAGAGATCAGGCCGGGAATATGAGCTGTTCTTCGGGCTAAAAGGCCAACAATAGCAGGTAGGGAATTATTGCATTGAGTATTATTGTGTCAGATACAACCACACCTAAAACATGCCAAGAACACCCGTTCGTAGGTACATCGGAGAAGTTGGACACCAAGGTTATCGAGTAGTTGAATGAATACTTCGGGAAGAAGAGGAGTGTCTATAAGAACATTCACCTTAATCTGAAAATAATCTTTATCCCTTTGTCTCAATTCCGACCAATCAATATTCAGTAGTATTCCAGCTGCAAGTCCGATCATTTTAGCGAATTGATAGTTGAAACAGTCACTGGGTACTTGGCTCACACGCATCCATCAGTCAGCCGTATGAAATTTTACAGTGGAGTATATGACGTGTAGGTACCATACTTTCAAAAGCAATAAAGCCCCATAAATGTTCCACGAACCATTATGCAATACCAGGTATGCATCTGATTCAACGGTAAACTGAAAAAGGAATATAGATGGTACTTTGGTGACTTTTACCTGTCCTTGTAACATCTAGCATGCATTGATTTGTCTTTGAATTTTCCTTTAAGAGAATATATGTGTATCCACAAATCTGCCAAGAAGTATCTTTTCAGTACCTTCATGTGCGTTGCGGAAAACTTGTTCATTCAGCGGGATCATATACGTCCGCATATTCAGGTTGTTGTCTTCCATTATGTTTCCATCAGTGGGAAAGTATTCCCCCATGTGGAATTTGGGTCAGAGTAAAAGAATCAGGTGAAAGTTTGGTCGAGAGAGTTAAGGCAGGGGGATAGAGACTTTAGTGTTCGTGGTCCCAGAGAAAGAGATGTTTGGTGTCTGTGAAAGCTGAGATGGTTTGTTGCTTTAGGAAGTGGGTATGTCGTAAAGTTATGTGGGTGATAAGATCACTTTTCTGCAGAGGGCCAGCATTCACGTTGCGCTATATTCTAGTTGTATCATTGATCTGAAAGTAGGGATGACAATTTAAATTCGATTCGGCAGATATCCGTCCCGCCCTGCTCCACCCAGTTAGGAGTGAGTTTTTTTGACTTTGACCGAACTGTGGATTGGGTATGATATTTTTTAAAAAAATCCGTAAAGAGTTAGGATCCGGTATGGCATTTTGCCCGACCCGCCCTCCGACGCGCCCCGGTATACCCGGTATACTTACCCTAATATATCAGTTGATCTTAGTCATCCATCATGTACTATATATATATGTGTTTTTTTTTCTCTCAAACTCTAGATCCCAACCTTCTCTTTGGCTCTCTCACTCAGCCACTGACTCTGCCCACTCTCCACCGCACGGCCACGAGCTTGCGACGGCTCCACCACATGGCCACAAGCTATTGACGGCTCTGCCGAAGGCTACGCTGCCACTGCCTTCTTCTCTCTTTATCACTTATTCAACTCCTGAATCCAAGGTTAGCTAAATAACCTAAATTTATCTCAAGGCTGGCTCCGGCCTACCGATGGGTGAAGGCAATGGTGAAGCTTACTTGACGATAGGCTAAGGGTAGTCCTATATGACAAACAGGCTAACAGTCAACATGGTAGTTCAAGTAGATTACTACCTGAACCGTAAAGGAGAGGTGCTATCACTCATGGTCATGGAATAGATTCTCATGTTCAACCTGTAGTTCCAGCTAATGCTGTCGAATCAGATTTCAGAGGTTGAAAGCCCTAGCTCAATCGGAGAGACTACGAATCAAGAGTCAAGAACTCACTCAGTTCGGAATGAGTTTCCAGATCTCGCTGCAGTGTCATGCCGCTACCTGAGTTGCTGATCCAATTTAAGATTTCATTGTATTTGCGTTAATGCTTGAAATCTCAGAGATAAACTCGTGTTTTAGGGGCACATGTTTGTTGCGTGCTATTGCGAGAGCGGGGCGGGTGCGGGTTTTTTACATTCTCATAGGATCGGTTATGGTATTTCACATAAATAACCCGGTGGCGGGGCGGGGCGGGGCGGGTTCGAATTTTAGAAGATCCGCATCCGACCCGCCCCATTGCCATCCCTATCTGAAAGAGAATGTGTACAGGAAAATCTTGGGTTTGATGATATCGAGAATATTCCGACGTTAAGAACGCTATATTCTCTTTTCTATGTGTTGAGATGGTGTAGAATGTTGATGGAATGGTAAAACAACCCTATTTTAAAAACTTGTTTTAAAAAATGAAGGGAAAAAATTGAAAATTATGTGCTAAACGCATTTTTTTTCTTCCCCGGAAAAAAACTGGAAGTTTAAATGTTGTCAAAGGCTACCTAAGTGGTGGCGATGATGTTTTTGCTCTCTAATTAGGTTCCTGAGGATTATAATATTCTTATGATTTAATGAAGTTTATAGTAATGCACTATAGTTAGTACTACTTGCACTTAAACTTACAGGTTATCGTGAAATGAATCAGATGCAATACTTAATAACAAAAACTGTACCTGTAAAAAAAGGGGAGAGAACATGTGCCTTCTTAAAGCGCCGGTGGATATCTTTGTTGTAACTTTGAATACATATATTCTTACGGCATAGAACATCGGTACAGACAAAAAAGGACAAGAACTTGTACCTATTTTGATGGTATAAACCCTAGCCAAAAGTATATTCATTGCCAAAAGGTTGACATTGATAAGAATCGTGGGCAGAGAGGGCTAATGTTATATCGGTCACCAACGTCTTAAAAACCATAGGCAAAGAGGGCAAAAGGCCGACAGTGCACCCTTTGCCAAAAGTCTTAAAAACTGTCGATGTAAGTGACTTGTGCCGGTCTCAACATGTGTATTCCTTTACAGAAAGGCTATTGGTATAGGTTATGCCTACGGTGCTTTGTACGTACACGGTACGATATCGTAGGTATAGTCCATTTCTCTCGACTCTCGTAGTGTTAATCACTTGGTATTTTCCATTTTCCAGTAAATCAATTCGGTGTCCTGCATGGCACTCAGGTACTTGTTCAATTGCTATAGACAAACAAACAAAATCCATGGCGTTCGGGTTTATAGGTGGACAGGTCATCGAGTATTGTAGTTACAAGGGTACCATCCACGCTACTTGAAACGATGGCTTAAACATGGTGAAGTGAACCTTTGAATGTCAGGAAGGCAAATGAAGATCTGCCTGCTCTACACAGTTGTATTGGTCATCACTAGATGTGCCTACTCTACACTCCTATAATGAGTTCCCAGTCATTACCTCGAGAGCTGTTGTTGCTTACTTCTCATAACGTAGGACATATAGTAGGAAAGAGGACCTGATCCACGCAACCGTTGACAAATTAAGCTCAGTTGTTAGCATGATCTGGTCATTCATCTATTGCGGATGGACATGCCAGATCGAAGTTTCATTTAACATTTTTTATTTGCTATATAATGTGACGGACAGAGATTAAAACTAAGATGCCTTGGAGGGTGATCAGGCAGCGGGGGATTTGTGGGGGGTGGGGGATAAGTGTGGTAAACTTCACAGTTTGCTACATTATGTAGCGGACAACAATATAATAATAATAAAAAAAAATCTGGTCAGTCCACGCTTACTGCGTGGATGGTGGGATAGAGTTGGTAATTTAGGTTAAGTTGCCAACATTTGCTATTAATCACCTGCCTAGGAAAAATAGTGACCTTTCATGTCCAGAAATAACTATGCATGTCTAATGACCCATTTGAATCTAAAGGTCTTCCCCGTTTAGAAGAATGATGGAATTGGAGCCTAGGGCAATATGATTACCTATCATCTATGTAAGCTCTATAATAGAGCGTCCGTAAAACTTTCATTATCAATGAAATTCTCGTATTCTACCAAAAAATAAAAAATAAAAAACTGTAAACTGTGACAATCAATTATTGATTGCTTGCATGAACTAACGACTTCTATGAAATTAGTGACTGAATGGCAATTAATTGTCATTGTATTGTTTGCAGCGGCAAATGGTACCGAAAGGGTTTGGATTCCTAGTAGGCTTCCATTGTGATTGTTAAGAAAGAAAAAAAGGAAATGTTCAGGTGCTTGTTGTTTGTGATGGTGTGGACAAGCAACCCCCTTTGTTTTGGTTGCTCGCGGAGAAGATCGTAATGTAGGGCTTTTGTGTGCAGGTCAATCCATGGGCACCCTAGCCTGCGCAGTCCAACTGTAAATCTTGAGATCCGGGTTGGAACAAGACTATTGACACAGAATATATCACGTGTCATTGATCATCGATGACTCTAGGCTCACACACACACACACACCGTTGCCTGCCAAGAGCAATTTACCTTTGTCGGCCACCATCATCCTTCTAGCCACTACTAACCGTCGGCCGACACTCCCTTCCAACCACCGTCACCATTGCAGTCTGCCAACATCTTTCTAACCACCACCACCTCCTTTGAAAAAAAATACCCATTTAACCACCACTGCTATTTTTGATCTTATAAGCGACCAACCGCCTCATGACCCAAGGCTGCTGTTGTAGCCACCGCCATCGGCCACTTATTGTTGCCACCTGGCACCACAATCCAACTTCAAATTATAAGGAAGAAAGTTGCACGAATCTCTTGTTTTGGCTAGATTTGCCTTAGATATTTTGTCATTTTGATTTCTATATCTCATGTAGATCTACCATGAATGTAGTCATTTTGTTAGGCAACCCAACCCATCGACATGCCTATCAGTGTGATTGCAATTCTTTTGCATGTTGTGAATCAATGCGAAATACGGGTCCTCCAAGGGGAAATTACGTCTGTGCGATTTTCTGGAATCTCTTTGGGCCATCCTAAAAAAAGAGCAGAAAGTCTAAAATGTCTTTAAGTGGAACTACTAAGGTATACCCTCGTTGTTACCATGAATCTCTTATTTTTTATTCACTGGGGCGAGTGAGTTATTCACTTTATTTTTTGTATAATCAAAAGAACAATCCTGCTGAGCCCGATCCATCCTTACCCTTTTAATGAGTCTACGATTGAGCTAGGGTCAAACCCGCTAGGGCCAGGCTGGTCCTACACGTGTTACACTAAGAACTACTGATACAAAATATTTCATTGGTGACATAAATTACCAACAATCCTAATCTCACATTTTAATCTTTCATAATCCACACGCGCCCACGCGCACATACACCCCTCTCTCTTTCTCTCTCTTCTGCCTTACTCAATGTCGCCGACCAAAAGCAATTAACCTTTCCCGACCACCATCACCCTTCTAGCCACCACCAACAGTTGCCATCCACCATCACTACCGTCGACAAGCATACCTTTCCAACCACCAGTCATGGTTGCAATCCAAGACTACCCTTCTAACCACCACCATTACCTCTAGAAACATCACCTTTTCAACCACCACCACCACTATTTCTGAAGGTCGGAAGCCACCAAGCTCTCTAAGACACTGCCTCATAATGCATGACCACTAGCCACTAACATCGATCACCCATTGTTGCTACCAGCCATTGCCATTTAACTTCAAATCTGCTTCAGATCTCTCTACATCATGTATACCGGCCAAAACATTACAGAGACGAAAGTCGCACAAATATAAGCTTTTGTCGCCTCTGATCTCCTTGATTTCTCTACCTCATGTAGATTTGCCATGTTGTAATTTTCTTAAATACCTATAACGCCCAACCCTAACCCGCCCAAACCGGCCAATGTTCTCCCAACCCAGCCCACGTTGAGAATCAATGTAGTATACGAGTCCTCTAAGTAGATGACATAAAAAAATAGATAAAAATGTTAGTGCAATTTTCAAGAATATTTGTAGGCCATCACAAATAAAAAAAGTCTAAAATATCTTTAAATGGAACCCCCGAGGTTTTCCCTCGGTGCTATCGTCAAGTTCTTATGTGGGATTTATGAGGGGGAGTGAGTCGTTCGTTGTATTTTGTTGTATCAATATAATAATCCAGCCCAATTCAATCCAACCTCACCCTTTAAATGAGTTCTAAGGTTTAGGCTAGGGTCCAACCCACTAGCACACGGCGGCCGTGCACATGTCACACTATGGTATATTGATGCTGAATATTTTATTGGCCATTGAGTACCAACAATCCTAATCTTACATTATAAGTCTTTCACAATTTACAGTCACACACTTCCTCTCTCTATGTGCCCCTCCTCGCTCAACATTGGCAGCCAACAACAATTTACCTTCGCCGGCACCCGTCATTCTTTTAGCCACCACCAACAGTCGTCTATGCACCACCACCATTGCCGGCCAACACCTTCTTCGAACCACCCTTCACCTTTGCAGTCCACCATCACTCTTCCAACTACCACCTCTAGAAACATCACATTTCTAACCACCACCATCATTCCTGTTGAAAGTAAGCCACCAACCACCTCAAGCCACCGCCTAAAGGCCCACGAAGTCGTAACCTCTAGCCACTGCCATCTGCTATCTGTCCTTGCCACCTGCCACCACCATCAGGTTTGCTTCAGATTTCTCTACCTCATGTATACTTGCCAAAAATATGCTGAAACACTAGAACAACAAGAATCTTTAGCTACAGATTTTTCCGTCACTAAAAACTTGAATTTCGTTCCTAAGGACTTTTACCAATGAAATTTCTGTTGGTAAAAGTCCATAGCTAAAAGATTAGTGACACAATTTTGTGATCCGTCGTAAAACGTATTACTTTTACATACATAATTAATTATTTTCCGTTGCTAAAAAGAACTCCATCGATCTATTTAAAGGAACTTTAGCAACATAATTCCGTTGCTACAACTCTGCCAGTAAAAATGAAAAAAATCTTTAATTTTTTGAAAACCTAAACCTATTTGCTGTAATTTAATTTACACCAACAATTTAATGCATCCGCATTCAACACTAATCAACCAATCATTGACAATTTTAATCAATCCATCTTCTTTAATACAAATATATGCAATGTCCACTAGGCAATTTATTTCCAACTGAGGGCCCGAATGTATGACAAATCCAATATCATCATTGATAACTATGAAATCATCTACATAGACAATCAACATGATTTTATATTGCTTAGAAGTTTGATAGGATAATGTATGATCTACTCCATATTTATGAAGACCGAACTCAAATACCACGCTGGTGAACCTCAAACCCATGCCCGAGGAGATTGTTCGAGGTCATGTAATGACTTTTTTCAATGGTGGAACAACTTCGGCTCCCCACCAGACGACAAACCCAAGGGGTTTCTTCATATGCACCTCCTGCTAAGAATAACCGTGCAAAAACGTATTCTTGATATCAACTGATAAGGGCCAAACGTGGCATCAAGAGATGTAAACAATAGAATACAAGAAATCTTAGCTACATGAGAGAATGTCTCGGAATAATCAAGACTAATACCTGTGTATATTGCTTTGCTACAGTGGGAGCTTCTAGTCGATCAATAACCCCATCATGGTGTAACTTCAATACATAAAACAATGGCAGATTTACCAAGAGGAAGAGAAAGTTGCTCCTAAGTATCATTATCTTGTAGAGCGAGCATTCCTTCCTTCATTACAGCAATCCAACAAGAATGGGTCAAATCTTGTGCAACAGAGTTACGAAAGGACATATAAGACAATGAAGCAAATGCCAAGTAGGAAGGAGACGAGTGATTGTAGAAAAAAAAAAAAACTTAGAGATAGGATGAGTGGTTTCTGAATAGCAATAAGAAGATCTAACTCATTCATCGAAGGGGATGCATCAAAATATGAGGAGTGGGAGACTGATGGTGTAACGGTTAAGTCGAACAGTCTCCACATTTCAACAATCTACCTTAAATTAGGATGAGATTAACAATCTAGGACCGGAAGAGGTAAACAAGCATTAGTATCAGTGGGCTCAAAAGAGGAAACAACAGCGCAAGCATAAAATCTATGAGAAGTAGGACTATAGCACCTATACCTCTTTTGAATTTGCAAATATCTGAAAAATATTCATTTAGTTGCACGAGGACGTCAAGGTGTAAGCTCATGAACAAAGCACACACATCTAAAGACATATTAAGGAATATGTGCTAAAAAATAACAAAGCCTTGAAAAACACATCTCATAGAGGTCACTCGGGCCTTTTTGTGATACATCTCATGGAGGTCCGGGGCCTTGAAAAAAGGCCTAATATTGGGCAAACAAACCCTTTTTGTTGTATTCTTTGTGATACATCTCATGCTTTGTTGTGTTCTCGTGTCCCAAAAAGGAAAAACGAACTAGAAATTGTATGCAATCTTTGTTAAAAAAAAAAATATGATTCCTCTTATAACTCGTAATAATATAGGTATTGGTGACTTACTATGGTGATAATCTATCTTCTGCACTGTTAAGGTAACACATGTTCGTCTTGCAGAATATCAAGGTTCTATTGTCCAGAACAAAGAAGCAGTTTAGAGACTTGCAGTCTCAGTTGAAAAGTGACTTAAAACAACTGGGATGTTTGTCGTGTTACATATAAGCTGGGTATCCAAAGGACTCAATCGAATCCTACGGTCCTGTAGTTAAAGTTAACCAGCTGCAAGTATAACTTCAAGTCTTGCTCCTGTTATTTCCATCAACATCAGCCATAAATCTAGGGCAGAAAGTAATAGCAAATTAGCAGTGGTCCTAATGATAACTAGCAGGCCCATGCCCATACAATATCATCCAGTTCATTAGGTTTCAATTGGTGAAGAAACTGATGTTGTTAATTGGTATGCTACTAAAGGTAACACTAAATCACATTCCTTAAAATCCATAATTGGCGTACATTATTTTACTGTCACCCAGAGTAATTTTTCGTTTCTTTTCATCACACTCCTTTTCAGAGGAGCTTTTCAAGGACACTCAATCACTAACTAGGTCTATACATGGATGGTTACAAAGTACGCCTTTTTGCTTATGGAATTTGGCAAAGCACATTCCATGGAAAGATCTCATAGCATAGTATTACTATAGCAGATTTTATCCATTTAACACCGCAATATCATGCGGATTATACTATTGTTACAGCGTAAATGCCTTGCCTTTCAAATGAGAGATTTTAATGGAAGTCATATGCACACTGACTTGAATAAGAACAAGCTGCAAAATTAGATGATTATAGTTTGCAACTGATAATTACATACGTTGACAGTGGTCTATCAAGAGGAGCAACTAAGGAATTGAGAATCGATTATCCAGCACTCAATGATCTGTTCCAACTATCTAACTGAAGGAAGGACCTTAAAAAATGTGAATGTAAATGGTCGAGAAGTATTTTTAAAGTCAGTTTTGATCTCTATGAGGTGTACTTTACAAATCCAGGTGCAAGCTCATGAACAAAACACAGACATCCAAAGAAATAACAAGGCCTGAGTTATATCTATGGGATTTATCACAAAACAATACAAAAAATACAACAAATCCAATACCAAATATATCACAAAAAAATATGAGGCAAATTAATTATCAAAATCACATACTAAAAGCCGGAGAAAGGGTGTGGCAGCGGCAACAATGTTGTGGGGTGATTTGGACGGCGGCAACAGCACTATGGCGCGCAGTGGGCGGCGGGCGGGGGTGCTGCAAAGGGGGTGGGGTGCTTGGGTGGTGGTAACTATTTAGGGAGAAGGGGTGGGGATAAGGTTTTCCATTTTATGGCCTTTAACGACAGAATTTTGCTAAAAGTCCATCGATAAAGTTTGTAGTTAAAGTCCAATTTAAATATTTCTTAAAAAAAAATGGAAAAGAGGAAAAAAATTCTCTCAATTGGTGATGGATTTCTCCGCTGATAATAGTTTGTGAGTAAAACTCTGTCGTTAAAGACCTTTGCTAACGTACTTACCGACTGTCAAAGATCTGTCGCTAAAAATCACTTTAAACCCGATTCTTCTGTCGCTAAAAAAAATCATGGGCAAAGAGGGCAAAAGGCCGGATAGTACATCCCTCGCCAATAGTCTTAAAAACTGTCGGCATAAGTGACTTACGCCGAACTTAGCATATGTGTTTCCCTACGAAAACACCATAGGCTTAAGTACAGTCGTAGGCACACGTCTACACCATCGGAATTTCCACTCGCAGTACTGTACTTACATGGTACACTACCGTAGGGATAATGCATTTCTCTTGTAGTATTTAACAGAGTCAACTATGTAAATTAAAAATTTTCTTAATTTACTCTACATTAATTACTCATTGTATTTATTGTTAGATCAACTGTAACCCCTATATGTACAGGTTTCCTATATTCTCTTCATTGTACATAAATATACAAATAATTATCTGTTTCAACTAGGTATCAAGAGCCGATTTCTTGGATTTTTTTTGGGGAAAGTAGGGAATGACCCCCTCTACTTTACACGTTGTGCGATTTGCCCCCCTCCACTTCAAAATTAACCACTAAACCCCCCCACACTTACAGAAATTGGGCACCTTAGACGGGTCCGTTATGAATAGTGTGAAATGACCAAAATACCCTTATTTCTTTATTAGTTAATGACCCCCTGTACTATACACGATGTGCAATTTCCCCTCCTCAACTTCAAAATTAACCACTAAACCCCCTTACACTTCTAGAAATTGGGCACATTAAATGAAAACAGTTAAATTTAAATGACAATTTTGCCCATGATCCTCCCCCCCGCCCCCCCTTCATTCCCCACCCCCCACCCGTTAGACCAGTCCCCCACCCTATTCTGCGCTACCAGATTCATTGCAAACAAGGGATTGCTGCAATCTGCACCTCCTCTTCTAGTCAACCCCGCTACAATTGGTGATTCACTGAGCACAACCACTGGTCTTTTTCTCTGACCACCAGGGAGTTACAAAAAAAACAAAAGGAACCACGATTGCCGTTGGTATATCACCGGCGCAACAACTACCATGATCAGCGTCACAGTAACCACCATTCTGGCCAACTCCCCCAACTTTATACTGTCTGGCTACACATCGTCGTGAGTTGCCTCATCGCTGTCATTTCCCACCACCTTGCGTCTGCAAGCCAGTGGGGCTTCTTCATCGGCCACCAACCGACCGACGCAATCAACACCGGTAACATCAATCCCCACAAACACAGGCTATTGGCGTCTGATTGCCGCACATCCGTCCAGATCCCTGCCACCGCGATCGACGACCACGTCCCCAAATCGCAGGTCTAACCTCCGTCGTCATTCCACCCCAATCCACAACATCGCGCCAAGCAGCGTCATATGACCACCGTGACTGGCTACACGCCGCTGGGGCTGCACCAGATTCGCGATGACGTTGCTGCCACAGTCGCATGCGAGTAGTGTGTGTGTGTATGTTTACAGTGGGTGCGCGTCTGTGTCTGGGTTTAGGGTGTGTGTGTGTGTGTGTGTGTGTGTGTGTGCGTGCGTGCGTGCGTGCGTGCTGGGTGTGTGTGGAGTGTGTGTGTGGGATTGAGTAAAAAGTCTGAGAGGAGAGAAAAAGAAGTTGAAAGAATGGTATTAAACTTAAATAGGGTAAGGAAATAAGGGTATTTTGATCATTTCACGAATATTCATAACGAACCCGTCTAAAGTGCCCAATTTTCGTAAGTGTGGGGGGGGGGGGGGGTTTAGTGGTTATGTTTGAAGTAGAGGGGGGGAAATCGCACACCGTCTATAGTACAGGGGGTCATTAGTTAATTACCCCTAACAGAATGGGCAAAAACGTCATTTACAAAAAAAAATCGTTAGTCAACGCGCGTGTTGACCACGCGCTGTTAAATTTAACGGTTTCCGTCTAAGGTGCTCAATTTCTGTAAGTGTGGGGGGGTTTAGTGGTTAATTTTGAAGTGGAGGGGGGCAAATCGCACAACGTGTAAAGTAGAGGGGGTCATTCCCTACTTTCCCCATTTTTTTTCTTCTCCCCACCCTCTTCTCCAAGGCACCAAGGCTGTTGTATATATCATCAGACGCGATGCCATCGCCACCGTGACAGCCCTATTACTTTTCCACTCAATTCCATGTCTTGTAACCACCACAGACATGCTTAGAATAAAGAAAATTGAGTTAATCTAAACCTTTTTGGACTGTTCCCAAGCCATAATCGGCCGCACACGCCATCATAGACAGCGCCCCACGTGCCACTATAGACAGCTCCCCACACGTCGCATAGAATAGAATGTGTGTCCATGCGCTAGCACGCACTTGCACGTGCCCGAACACGCGAACACGAGCCCATGCGTCGTCACCGTAGCATGCGCTCATGCTTTTACGCACCTCACACCTCAATCTCCCGTGCCATTGCCATGCGTCGGTATATGCTCCAGCTTCTTTCCAGTTCAGCTCGACTCGGTCTTTGACTAGGTTTCTCAAAAACTAAAGGAAAAAAAAAATAATAAGAATATGAGACTTTCATGGTTGTCCAAATAGATATCACTTATATTTTGCGTCCTAATCAACTTATTCTTTATGATGCTAATTATCATCGTTGGGCATAACAAATCCTCGTTGTTTTCTTCAGGAACACCGTCTTTGGGGCTATGTCAGTGGCAGTGTCAAGGCTCCGTCTCTCAGTGATGCAGCTTTTTAGGACATATATAGAGGCTAATTGAGTTGCAGAAATTTCTAAAATTCTTAGTTGGGTTTCCACACCTCAGCTAATAATCAACCAACTCTTTGGACTATCTGAGAGTATTTGGCTGCCACTAACACTGTGTCTGACTTGGCCTCTCAGTATTAGATTGATCTGGATCTTATCGTCTCCCACAGGTTCGTGGTTTATCTATTCAAGACTATTACACTCAGTTAGCAATCCTTTGGGATGAGCAGACACATCCATTTCAATATACAACTTGTTTAGTGTACTACTCTCTTACTCGTGACAGTAAGCAACTCTTCCAATTTATGATGGATCTAAGAACGACTTTACTCTCTCTTAAACAGAAACCAGACTCCTATTCTTGCTGCTGCTTAAATCTCAGAAGGTCAGAAAGAAGACTACTGCTATCCTGATCTTCCTTCTTTAACTTAGAATGTTCTTGCCTCTCTGATTGCTTTCTTCTTGCCGCTCTGATTGCTTTCTTCTTGCCCTTCCGCTTAGTAGAAATGGTTTGAATTTCACAGGTGGGGGTATCACTCGATGAAGACTATAAGTAGAATTCAAAAGGTAAGAACTACATTTCGGGCTTCGCTCCTCCAAGATCATCGTCTCAACCAGTTGCTGCTGTTAATAATACTGCTGTATATGCAGTGCCTTCTTCTTCTTCTTCTTCTTTTACCTCTAGGTCACTGCAGATGAATTGGCAGTTTTTTTTTTCTCATTATCACCTTTCTCGGACGGGTAAGTCTAGTGGTATTTCTGTTTCATCATTTCCTAGCTATTCTGCCTGTTCAGTAGCCTTAAGTACTAAATCTTAGTTTTAGATTATGCTTGTTACAAACATATGACATCTAATTCCTCTATATTCTCTTACAAAATTTTCAAATTTTCAATATCTCCAATAAATACTACTGATGGTACTGCCTTACCCACCACACATATATGAGCTATATCCGCACCTTCCCTCTCTCTATTTCATACTTTTCTTATCCCTTCACTGACTTAAAAAATTATATCCTCGGGTCAGTTTGTTGATCATGGCTGTACTGTTCACCTTAACTCTTCTGGTTGCATTATCCCGAATTCTTATACTCACGAGGTTGTTGGGACATGGGGTAAAGTTGGTCGCTCTTTGTGCTGGATCATCTGCATCTGCCATCCACCTTCATTGCTGCTGCTTCTACCCCTTTCAAAGCCATTTAACTTGCACGCTCACTTAGGTCATGCCTCATTATCTAGGATTTTGTTCTCTTATTTTCAATGGTCAGTTTTGGTCTATTTCTATGTCTGATTTCATTGCTTACCTTGTTGACTTAGTAAGCACTCAAAGTTACTATGTTTAATTTTCTTCATTTTGGTGTATGAGGTCCCTCTCATATTCTTACCAAGGGTGGATCTTGTTGTTATGTATATTTTATTGATGAGGACTCTTTCATAAACATTGGGCCCAAACGGGTGGAAAAAGTGGACCTT
This sequence comes from Escallonia herrerae, assembly GCA_033070095.1. Lineage (NCBI taxonomy): Eukaryota > Viridiplantae > Streptophyta > Magnoliopsida > Escalloniales > Escalloniaceae > Escallonia > Escallonia herrerae. Next base: position 155,281 of record JAVXUP010001690.1, read on the forward strand.
AATTACTCCTTTTTGATATAATGGGCAGCTTCTGCAACCTCATCAGGAAAATTGTTGATTTTGTGACGAATGAAATGAAACGTAGCCAATAAAAAAAAGGAGATGCTCAACAAAAAGAAGGTCCCGAGACTGCCCACAGTCAGTCATGCTATTTGCAAGGAGAATTTAAAGGACAAACCTTAGGCCCCTCCTTATAAATAGGAACTAGTCAAATAAGATTATACTTTGAGCGATAGTCATATGTGTCTGGAGCAACAACTTTCGTTAAGTGATACACTTTTGAAATTTCCTCCAAAAAAAAAGTGGCGAGTTCTCATTACTAAACAAAAACGTAGTTAATTTTTTTGGCCTTCACAGGCCATTTCGAATTATAATAACGCTCACATAAAGATGTTTTATTGTACTGTAATAGCTTTATTAACAAAATAATGTCACTAAAAAAAATTTGTTACTGTTGTTAAAATTTGTAACAATAACTTTTTGTCGCTTAGCAAGATTAGCTAGATTCAGTGACCATATCTCTTTCGTATCACCACAATTCCTGACGTAGACGGGTATTAATGTCAAACATTTTCACATAATGCCTATAGTAATTCGGCTGACACTTCTATCAAATGATTTGACTTTCATGGTACTTTTAAAGTAATTAGTTGCGTTGCACGTAGGCATCTACGTTTATTACAATAAGTATAATTATTTAAAATAAAGTAATTTTAATTTTGTATCTCATTTTGATCATCATATGGTATCTAAAATTGGTTTGGGTTATCTCCACTATTACCAACGGAGTACCAACGTGCCAATCTTTCAATCATCATAATCTAAAGTTTTAACTAACGGAGTAATACCCGAAATCATCATAACTTGTTGATATGAAAAAAATAATGTCTAAAGGAGCTCATTCAAGTAGATATGTCTTGAAAAGATCAATGAATATAGATAATTGCATGTTACAATATACTAAATCAAATAGCATAGTTTAGGAGATAAACAATTTTTGAGTTGTTTGAACTTTCAAGCAATGGCAACTAAATTTTTATTACCTTTTATGGATTGCCCTGGAATGCTCATCACTCTGAGGTTATATTTGTACCTTCTTTTGGTATTTTTTTTCATTGAATTTTTCCATCTTTATTTTTATCCATTTTAATGTGGAAATTTGTCACCAACCTTATTAGACTTTCATGTGTTTGTATTATGGAAAAAGGTTCTTTGAGCTTTGGCACATTCCAACAAGGTGATTTTTGTCAAGATCCAGATTTTTTTTTCCTTCGAGTTCGATCACACATGAACCGTCATTCTTCAACTCCTTCCCATGGATGATGGCAATAACCCCAAGCTGTGACGTGCGGAAGCAAGTTGCAAAAGTCCTTAATTCATGACATGTCCACATATCACATAAACAATTCAAGGACAAATCGTTGAGCTATACTTCTCACTTAATTGGTCAACAATTGTACATAAAAGATAAAAACAAAAGCAAAAAATGCAGGAAGCGAAATTCTTGTCGTCTTGCACTATAAGGTGTGAATTATATTCTGAAAGAGTTCGAGACTTTAAAGTCAAATCAACTTTTGTAGATCCCATGACTCTAATAACACCTATGGCGTCGAGAGTTGTTTTGTTTGATATTGGTTGGAACCCATCAGTTGAAAGACAAGCCATGTCGGGCATACAAGATTGGTCAAAAGAAAACTGTGTATATATACCATCTAATTACCTCCGAAACGATGAAAGGCAGGAAATGTCTACGACAAGTTGAGAAAGACATTTTGTCTCAAAAAGTCTTCTCTTCTGCGGACATGGAGAGTTTGCGAGCCAAAAGTGTTATCTGAAGTCTTGGAAGATAAGATCTTAGAAGAGAGGGTTCAACATGACGCGCTAAGAAATTTTTTTGGGTCCATAGCTTATCAACCAAAAATACCGGGTTTACTTGAGAACCCCGATTTGGTGGATCGTTAGATATTGAAGAATTTAGGAATGATGATTTAATTTCTCTGCTCAAGTTCACTATAACCAAATGATTTTGTACCAAACATAAATAGATAATAGCTAATTAAGGTGAAAATGCCGAGTTAATGCATTAATTAGGGGCAATTAGGGCAATTCGAGCTATTTAGGGTTGACTACAGTTAATTGCGTTTAATAAGACTCAATAAGTGTTATTCAGAGATTAATTCGGGCTAATTCGTGCTACTTTGGGTTAGTTGAGCCCAATTAGAATATATTACAGTTAATTACCTTCATTAGTAATTAGAGTTTGTCTACAATTTATCAGGACAATCAAGGTTTAATTAGGTTAATCATCGGTGATTAGGGCTAATTAGAGATTAAATTAACTGTAAATTGGGGTTAATCAGCTTTAATTAGGGCCTATTAGGGTTAATTCCAGCTAAATAGGGTTAATGCCAATGAGGACTAATTCGACCTAAATGGGGTTGACTAAAGTTAATTGGGTCTAATTTATTGTTAATTAGGGCTTAAGTATGAGATAGTTAAGGTCAATTAGAGTTAATGTGCTAATTAGGGTTAATTATGATTGAGGCACTTTATAATTCGTTGAGTTCATTCTTAGAGTTGATATTGTCCTACATGTAATATATTCCAGAGTTTAAATATATGTGTAGGGTTAGATAGTATTTAGGTTAATTAGGAATATATTAATAGGGTTTAATTAGAGTTTAGTTAGGGTGAATTAGGGTTACATAGGAATGTGTTAGGGGTTAATCGAGGCTAATTAAGATTAATCGAAGTTAATTATGTTTACTTAGGGTTAATCAGGGGTATTTAGGTTTAATAATAGTTAATTAGGGATAGTAAGCCTTTTGAGTACCCTTTTGGGCCCGAATCAGGGATAGTAAGTCTTTGTACACTTGTAAATAGCGTGCTAGCGTATGTTTTGGCCTGTCCTGCTTCTTGGGGCATGACAGCTATCACACACAACTATACACACATTATTGCATACCATGTTACACGCCTTACACATCCACAACACACATACCAATGGCACAAGAGTTCTCCTTTAATTTCCTTTACACCTCTACACACACAAAAACTCTACGAAAACCACACACAACTGCTGCCCCATGTCAGCCCCATTATAGTAGTCTCCCCTTCCCTTTTACTCCTTTGCGCACACACACAAACACCACAAAACCTCATATAGCTGCTGCCCCTTGGCAGCCCCATTACAGCAGTCTTCTCTTTCCTTTTTCACCCCCTTTTCACTCACACAAGCACTCACATACTTGTTGCCCATGGCAGCTCCTTCCTCCCCCGCACACACATCACATTCTCACGCACACACCACAAACACTTAACACACTCCCGCTGCCTTTATGGTAGCCTCCTCTCTCACACACATCATACAGTGCAGCGTAACCCATACACTCACGTTATCTTACAGTAGCTTTTCCCCTGTCCTTTCTCCTATATGCAAACATTCACTCTACACGTAAACGTACATACAATACACAGCAGGTCCCCCCTTTCCTCTTACACACACAACCCACTTTATACACCCAAGCACACAACACAAAACTCACAGTAGTAGTAACCCCTCTTGCTGTTGTTTCCACCTTCCCTTTCACCCCATTCACGCACACAAAACATCACAAACACACCTCACACGATACTGCCATATTGCAATCCCCCTTCCCTTTCCCTTTTCACCTCTACACATGCACAAACACACCTCACATAGTTTGCCGTTTCCTCACTCATACACACATCACACCCTTCACGCATATCATACCTACACCATACCCACACACCTATTGCCTCACCATAACCATCCCAACATAGCGATGGCCATTAATGGCTACGTACACACACACACACACACACACATGCGTTAATTTCCCCCACCAACCCAGTCACCAACCCTTTCATCGCCCAATCACCAACCCTCTCATCGCCGTGCCACCCCTGCTATGCACCAACCACTCACCCATGGGCAGACACCCACACCCATAAACGCGACACAAAGTTGTTAGACACACCCATGATAGCCTCATCTACCCACCCAGCCTAGGTCTTACCACCCTTCCACCACTGCATAGCTCCTCACCCAATAGACAAAGATACGTACACACAACACACACAAATATACCCCGATCATTTTAATTGCGGCATTGTGTGCCTATGGTACCAGTAACAACACCGCAATTGAACCCATCACTGCCACAAACACCAAACCCAGCCCCAAACCGAACAACACTACCACAGACCAACGTCGCCATCTATCACAATATTCATAACATGAATATCATGACAAAATCAAAATGAATACAAGTATAGATTATGAACAATAACTACAACAATTATAATACATTATAACAATAACATGTGATTATAATTATAAAAATAACAATATAATATGTACAATATAACAATATCAATATAATACGTACAATATAACAATATAATACGTATAATATAATACAATATAACAATAACATGTGATTATAATGATAAAAAAATTAAAACGTACAAGTGGAGCAAGGGCAGTGGGCGACGGTAGTGCATGGCAGATCTGCAAGCAACAGGAGTTGTGGTGCTGCAGTGGCAGGCCACGGTAGTGGTGGCTTCTCTTTTAGGCAGTGGTGGTGTGGCCGGAGATGCTGCCGATGATGACAGTGGCAGGGACGGACATGTGACAAGGACAGTGGCGGTGGAAGGAGGACGATGGCGGGGATAGGGACGATGGTAGGGATGGGGTGGCGACAAGGATGGTGGCGGTGGACAGAGGACGATGGCGAGGATGGCGACACTGGTGGGGATAGGGATGGTGGCGATGGACAGAAGACGGACGATGGTGGTGGATGGACGACAGGGAATGACACCGAAAAAAATAGAGAGATAAGAGAGAGATAGAGAGAGAGAGAGAGAGAGAGAGAGAGAGAGAGAATGAAGCGGCAGGGAGAAACAAAAGAAGAAATAAGGGTTAATAGTAAGACCTTTTAGCGATGAAAACTACCCTCGCTAATAATCCGTCGCTAAAAGTTGTTTTTGAAAATTTTGAAATGACTTGTAGCGGCAGAAAGCGTTCTGTCACCAAAAAACTCCGTTGCTAAAATATTTTGAAAAACCATTTAAAACATTTGATCAAAAATAGAAAATTAAGAAAAAAAATTAGCGACAGATATTCTGTCGGTCAAAGTCTGTCGTAAATATCCGTCGCTAAAAAAGTTTATCAACAGAGACTTTCCATTGATAAAAACATTTACCTACGGATCTTTAACGACGGTCTTTTTCGTCTCTAAAAGTACGTTCTAGCGACGGATTGATGTCCGTCGCTAAAGAATGTTTTTCTTGTAGTGACTTAGGGTTAATGAGGATTATTTAGGTTTAATAATAATTAACTAGGTTTAATTAGGGTGAATCAGAGTTAATTAGGATTAATTAGAGTTGATCAGGGTTAACTAGGTTTAATTAGGGTTAATTATAGTTAACTAGGTTACCTAGGGATGTGTTAGGGATTAATCTGGGTTAATGAAGGGTTAATCGGAGTTAATTATGTTCACTTAGGGTTAATCGGAGTTATTCAGGTTTAGTCAGGGTTACTTAGGGTTAATTTGGGTGAATCATAGTTATTTACAGTTAATCGGGGTTAATTAGGATTAATAGGGGTTAACTAGGTTTAATTTGGGTGAATCAGAGTTAATACAATCAACAGCAAGAGTAACAACATAACTTAGAGCATTTGAAACTTTGAATTGAAGCGACATTCATAGAATTGTGAAGACATAATCTACTTTTGAGATTCCGTTACGCTTGCTGTATATTTCCAGAAATATACTCAATCAGACGATAATAAAAGTAGCACATCCAAGAAAGTAACCAGTAGAAATCTAGAAATGGGCCCTAGTCATGAAGTAAATAGACACGAAACACCAAAAAAGTAACTTAAAATACTTGCGAGATCAAGGCGGTTACATTAGTTTTACAACTTATACATGTTATTCTAGAATCATGTAGCAAAATTTCAGCATGATTTGATAGTAAGCAACTAAAAAAACATTTCAACCTCCCAACCTTAAAAATGAATGACCAAAGAGGCTCAAGCTCAAGTACATGGAGAATTCTAGTGGCAACTTTGAAAAGTAACCTAACTCGTAAGCAACTATATTGAATTTTTAATTACCTAATGTGATGTACAATTAGTTAATTTTTGTTTACTTGAGAAAGATGCGCACTACGTGTCATATTGACGTTTAAACCAAAACGAGTCTAAATAGACCGTAAACAATCCCATTTAATCAATTTCCAAGCTAGCAGAACACCAATATAATGGTGTTTTCCAAATGAAAATGAATGTTTAAATACCTGATTTGATATGCAATTAACAATAAAAATGAAATTAAGTCACATATCTAAATCCAATTAGGTCACAAATCTCAATCAATAATCTCAAATGCTCAATCTAATGATCTGAAATGTTCTATTAACAACCTAAAATCCTCAATCAATCAATCACTTAAAATTCCTTCATGAATACCCAAACAAGTGCATAGTTTTTGTACGTATATGTAAACTATACATTAACAGTTAAACACATACATTAAACCAAAATTAGGGTAAAATGGACATACCGGTTGCAGCGGTGGTGCGGCGGTGGCACTGCAGTGGAGGCCCTAGTTTGCATAGGAGCAGTAGCTTTGCACAGCATGGTGGGGGGCTGTCGCAGGGGGGGGGGGGGGCATCGCAGGAAGGGGGTTGTTGCCGGAGGAAGAAATCAGGAGTGATTGTGAACCAGAGAGAGAGAGAGAAACGAGGGTTTTTTTTTAATAACAAAACTTTTAGCGAGGGATATATACTGTCGCTAAAAGTCCATCGCTTAAGTCAAGACTTCTAGTGACTGACGTTCTAGCGACTGATGTTATAGCGACGGAATATTCTGTCACGAATGGATACCTTGGGGAGTATTAGTGATGGAATTTTAGCGACAGCACATTTTCGTTGCTAAAATATTTACAAAATTTGAAAAAAGGCCAAAAATAGGAAATTTTTAAAAATCTTTTAGCAACGGTAAATCTCTCGCTAAAAACCCATTGGTAAAACAACATCGGTGAAAAATATTTACTCACGGAAGGCCCGTCGCTAAAAGTTTTTAACGATGGAATTTTACCGACAGATTACTCCGTTAGTAAATCAACCTTTTAGCGACGGATTATTGTCCGTCGCTAAAAATCCGTTGATAAAAATGCTTTTTCTTGTAATAAAATTAGCACACACACACACACGCACACACACACACACATATATATATATATATATATATATATATATATAGTTGATCAGTCGTCCTTGGTCTTCTTCGTTGGATACCCTATTGAGGCAGAAAGAGAGAGATACCGAGAGAGAGAAGGGAAGAGATCGAAGAGATATTTTTTTGACGAAGCTTTCTGGTTAGGCTCTGTGGAAATTTATGTTTCTTATCTATGTATATATCGTGAGTTTATGGTTGAATGTAAATGGGTTTGTGGGTGTTACCAGTGGTGTGCGGATGTGAGAGATGAGGTGTGGTCTTGTGTGTATCATATGTTGTATGCATGTATTTGTGAGTGTTTGTTCACGGGGTAAACAAGAACAGGGAAAACCCACTGCCGTGAGGCAGTGGGTGTGGGATTATGTATTTGTGTTACGATTGTGTGAGAGTTGAGAGAAATTGTTTATATACATATGGGTAAATAAGTGTAGATTAATGGGACAACCGTGGGGGAGAGGGAGTGAGCAGAAAAGAGTGTCAGTGGGTTTGTGTGAGTAGAAAAGAGTGTCAGTGTTGTAAAAAAATAGAGGGAGAGCGAGAAACCCACTGCCGTGAGTTAGTGGTTATGATGTGCGTTTGTGGGCATGTCGTGAGGTATGTGTGCTGATGTGTGTGAGTAACGCGTGTTTATATAATTATGTGTGTCGCTGTGACATACATATATAAATCAATGTATATGGGTTATATGTGTGTGTGTGTGTGATGAAAAGAAGGAGAAACATAGGGTGTGAGATGGAGGGTTTGTGGGTGCTGGTGTTAGCGTGATGTTTGGCCTATTTTACAGTCATGCATGTGTGCAGTTGGGTGCATGCTTGGGGTGTGTGTGTGTAGGTACTGTGTGTGATGCGTGAAGCAATGGGTGTTCTTAGTGTTTGCGAGTCTATATGTGTATCATCGGTGGGCTATGTGCATGAGTATAAGTTGTGTTGTCGGTGTGTGTTACAAAGGGGTGTGGCACGATTGGGCCATGTGTGTGGGTTCTGTGTGTGGTGAGCCTCTGTGTGTGTGTGTGTGTGTGTGTGTGTGTGTAAAGGGTGTGAGGATGTGTTCTGTGAATGTTCGGCATGTGAGTTGAGTAGTTCACGATGATCTTTAGCATGTCAAATTTATAGTAGGATACTATAGGCCAAGTCAGAATTTCTGGCAAAATTTTGAGTAAAATCACATGAATTTTAAAAAATTTATGTAAGTTCAGATTTGTAAACTCTTTTGGAGTCTTTAAATCTCATGAAAAAGTTCTAAAAAATTTTGAGTGATGTTTTTATAGTATAAATAAGTCTCAATTTAAGTTTGATGATTTTTAGAGTTGAATTGTTAACATTTTATGTATCGCATTGAATTTAACAAAACAAAAAATAAAGAAATAGTTTTAATGTCTTTTAAATTTTGATTTTGATTTCTATAATTTTTATACATATATTAAGGCTTTTATAAAAAAATTATGAGTCTTTATTTCCAGCTAGAAGTAAATATGGCAATTTATGGGCTTTTAGTGAATTTAAAGGAATTATTTTTAATTCAAAAATATTCAAAAAATTTAAAAATTTATAGTTTTATTCCATATGATGTATTAAGCTATAAAGAATGGTTAATGAAAATTAAAAATATTTTTAGATTATTTTTGAGTCTCAAGGAGTGTGATGGGTGTGGATAGCATTCTGATAAGTGATTTGTCAATCTAGTTTAATTCAGAAGATTTGATCGAGGGCGTCTTAGTTTCATCTCATTTGGATCGAGGTAAAGGATTTCTTCCGAAACCCAATTTCATCTATTTGTCTCGTAAATATTTTTATCTAAATTGTTATTGATGTTCATTGGACTCGGTTGTAATTGTTATGAAAATGCATTGATTGCCCTTAAAATCCTGTTTTAAGCCTTAACACGTTTATCAAAAAACCTATTCGATCCTCAGTATTTATTTCTCGTTGTGCATTGATTTAATCATTGCATTATGCATATTGACATGAATTAGTGTATTGAGGAGTTAAAAGGATGGTCTGTATTAGGGGTGATATAACGGAGGTCCGTATCGGGGGTGATATAAGGATGGTCTGTTACTGTCCAGAGATGCTAGTACCTTAATGGTCTAGCTATTGTTTATATGCATATGTAAGCATATTGTTAGTGGGCACTGCCTGTTTGGCTTTGCTAAGTGTTACCTTGCACTGGACGTTTGGCTTTACATTGTGCTCATGTTTAATATTATCTGTATCATTTCAATGTAAATTGGAATTGTTACCATCTATATCTTGTTTGGTTAATAGATTGAGTTGAATCTCTTCCCTATTATTTTGAAGTCAGTATGATAATTACTGTATTCCTCTTTTTGATTTTTGAGCGAACTTACTGAGCTCTCGAAAGCTCACCTTTTTCTGTTCCCTTTTGCAGGAAATAATCATCAGTAAGATTGCAGAACTAATGAGCTTGATTATGGAATTAGCTTAGCCTTTTTCATTATTTGTGTGTTTAAGCCCCTGCAAAGGAATCAGTGTGTAAATAAATCAAGCACTTTGAATTCGTCTTGTGTTAAGAATGATTTGCCGAGGTATTTGAGTTATTATAAAGCTTTGATATGGATATTATTGCATTTTCCTTAGTGGTATTGAAATGATTGGTGATTGAGAATCGATCGATTGATTGGCTAACGCTCCGAAAATTTCGGGCTGTTACATTAAAGATAAGTGATATTAGTCGAGGTACTTAGTGGCAATTATCGTAGCCTATATTTTTAAGGGATAATATCACTTATATCCCTCAGTATAGAGTAAATTACAGTCAAAGATGTAGGTTTAAAAGATTTAAAATCGTATCCAAAATGTAAAAATTTTGCAACCGTTAGGGTTCCGTAACCAAAACTAACGATTTTTACTGACGTGACAATACAATATTTTAAAAATGACAATACTTCCTTCTCTTTCTTCTGAATCAAAACAATAAAATCTCTTTTATGCCTGTTTGTTTGGCCTTCGTCAAAAGAGAGAGAAAGCGAGAGAAAAGTGTCATCCTCCATTAGATTCGATAAACACGCCACCCATGTTCACAATTACTCTATCGGCGACCATGGCGGCAAAAAGATCCCCTCATCGCCACCCTCGCTACTGCCACAGACGTAGCTGGCGACGGTGGTAACGCTAGCGATCAAGTCGGTGTTGTCGCGGATGATGCACCATTCGACCATACGGTTATACCACCGACCAACAGCTACCGATATGGCCATACCCATTTTCGCGGCAGTTAGACTCAGCCAACAAATTTGATGAACCATTGGGATCACCTCTTCTGATGGTGACGAACTCCTCTTCTTCTCCTGCATCCCAATCACCATTTATTATAGATATCTACATATGTCTGTCCTTAGACCACTTCACACAATCTCCATAATCCAATCAAATCGATATTACCCAATACTCCAAAATGAATGCCAAAACCAAACAAATCAATTTCTAGCTGTTGCTTGACATAATAGTAGTAGTAGTAGTAGTAGTATGATATGGGGCAAGTAAGCACTTACGTATAAATTCAAATTAGAAGTGAGAGAGCTGAATCAGATGTGAGCCGTGGAAATTAAAACCCACAAAATATCTCATCTTCACTTCTCTCTCTATGTTGCATCCCATCGAAAAGTCATAGAGAGAAAGAGACGAAATGAGGGGATGAATATGATAAAAAGGGGGGTTAGGGCTCATTGCCAATTCAGCCATACACCATACCACCGCAAATGCACCACTACCTCCGTTTCACCAAAACGTGGACTTCCTAAACCTGATCCAGCTGGGGCTCACCCTGACCAACATCGCTGGTAACTTGCCAGATCTGAGGAATGACAAGAGTGACGGGTGGGCTCAGCTGAGTTCGGGGACCTGATGATGGGCCCGGGGCTAGTGTGCAGTGACTCGTAGCTGGATGATGTTCCACAGTGCGTACCCGCGTGCAGTGGTTCAAATAAGACTCTGGTTATGACGCCTAAATTATATTGCGGTTTAATGAAATGGGAGAAGGAGGTGTTGGAGAGTGGGTAAATGGGAAAAAGAGAGGGGATGGGAAAATAAAAAGAGAAAGGAGAGAGGTTGAGGGTGATGGAAGAATAGAGAAGGGAGAGAGAGAGAGAGAGAGAGAGAGAGAGAGAGAGAGAGAGAGGGATTTGGTCTCGAGGGTAATCACGTCATTTAATGCAAAATTTTAACACCATTTATAATGTGTCTAGTCAACGGACATAAGTGATATAAACACAAACCTGTGTCCTCGGCTGTAATTTACCCCTAAAGTGATGGATATAAGTGATATTATCCATATTTTTAAATACTTAGCATCGACTTGTATTTTTAGTGACAAATTATTTTTTCCTTCTTAGGATCACTATACTTTTAGCGACGATTAGTGAAACGGGTCATGTAGTAAACCCATTAAAATTATTGTAGCACGTAAAATTTATCATAAATATTTATTTGGGCTTTTTCGTAATAATAGAAAGTTTTTGGTGAAATTTAAAAATTACCTAAAGTCTAGGGGGTTTTTAGTAATTTGCCAGTTTAGCATTATATATATATATATATATATATATATATATATATATATATATATATATATAGGGCTGTTATGGATCAGCCTTCCCCTATTCTTTTCCAACCCTACTTCTGAAAAACTATTGAGAGAGGGAGAGAGAGAGAGCGCACGGCTCTGAAGAGGGGTGTTCTAGCGAGCTTTTCGATAAGTTCTAGCTTTTTCTCTTGTGATTTTTTTTTAATTTTATGGATTTATGGCTATGGGAGTAAGTGGCGAGAGGGGCTATGGTTGGGCCAGAACCAGCCGTAAGGTGGCTGCAAGTTTAGAAAGAGAGAGAGGGTGACCATGGCTGCCATAACACTAGTTTATAAGTTTAAATCGTAGGTGTGATTATAAATCTGCATATGTCAGTGTGTATTTGGTTTGTGGCCGTGGCAGCCAAGGATGCTGTGAGAGAAAGAGAGAGAGAGGACCCACTGCGGTAGTGGGTGTGAGAAGTCTATGTGTATATGTGGGTTTGAAGGTGGGGGGAGAAAGAGAGAGCGAGAGAGAAAGAGAGAGAGTGTCACGCCCCCGACCCGGAGGCGGACTTACATATACTATTTCAAATATTTCTGCTTACCAGAAATATAATACCCAAAGCATCTTACCAAAATATGAACTCAAAGAGGTAATCAGAGCTCTAAATCATATCTGAAATGAAAGGCATTCAAGTTCCTCATCAACGTCAAATAATTGCAGCGAAAGTTTGATAACAATAATTATTTCCCAACCATTGGGGTACCAAAAGTCACTAAAGAATAAAAAAAACTATTACATCGTTCTTATATTCATGCTACTAAGAAAGTTATCAATTAAAGTTCACTCCAAGCTTAAGCATAATGCTATTAACTCCTTTATACCGTCTCAACTTAATTACCTGAAATGAGGAGAGAAAGGGGGGGTGAGCACAAAGCCCAGTAAAGATCACACGTACACACCCACAGAGTACAACGCATGTAACCAATAATATGTAGCTGAGTCAAAACGAAACATATGAAAATAAGGTGCAAAGACGATAGTTAATCTTAGCACGACAAATCTCATTACGGGATATTAACCCATCAAAGGTCGAATCAAAGTCAAAAGGTCATAATCAAATAATTGAACTAATAATCAAAACAATACAATCACGTAACACGTGACTGTAAAGCACGTTAACCTAAGCACGCAGAGGTTCTAAGTTCAAAGTTGCATACCGATAGCAATTACCATATCTTGTCATGGCATCACGTTAACCTAAGCACGTGAAGGTTCAAAAATATTAGTTCAATTCAAATAGGTCAAACGAACATCAAAGTATCTCACGGATATAGTAGCCGTAAAAGTATCAAAACTTGTATTTTAATAAAGACGACTGAAGGATTTCAGTAATTACTCGATATTAGACTTAAATTGAAGAGGACGAAGAGACGAGTTTAGTGGAAGTGGAATCGCTTGAATTCGAGTTCGTACGGTTCCAAAAATTTCAAATAACGAAATATGGGAAAAAAGGCTAACAAACTTTGTGAACCATTAAGAACTTGACAAGTGGCAAAGCCACTTTTGGCATTTGGACGGCAACTTCTCACAAGAGAAGAGCCTGAACAATACTCTTTTTTGTAGATTGAATTGTAATATAATACTGTAATTGAAATAGAAGTTCTGCCATGTAAGGTACGGTACGGCCTACAACCAAACCGTGAAGGGGAAGAAGGAAAAAGAAATTTCGGGAGCACCAGCCGCAAAGTATCAAAGGGCACATTAATCGAGACACCAAATTCACGATTTCACAAAGACCACGTCAAAACTCATTCCAATGCAACAATCCAACAATATAAATCTGATAGAGGCAGATGTAGCACGTGTAACTCTTACCTCAGTTTTTACGTAAGATTTGCAAAATTGCGTAACCTTCCAAAAATCTCAAACCTAAATAATTGAATCAACCCCAATTACATTAAATTCTTTGAAAACGTAATCCTAATGTGATGAAATTCATCCTTATAATCAAAATGGGTTCAAGATTCTTACCAATCGTGCGTAGAAAATTGCAATCCCTCCAAAATTCTAGTTTTCTCTTTCTTCTCTCTCTCTCTCTGAAGAGTAAACTCAATTTATCGACAAAAATAACTGACTAGTCTTTATATCTCTAAATTTGATAAATAACCCAAAAGACCCCTAAAGATATGTCACTTATTCAAAAGTGTTCCAAAATATTATTAAAACTACACAAGTGGCCCCAAAAATTAAAATAATTAACTATATTTTATTTGGGGTCTTATAGAGAGACCATGGGCTGTTGTAGACTGTGTTTTGTGGGGATGTGAAGAAAAAAAGAGGACTATGGATGTGGGTATCCATGGCTGCCATGGGTATATACTCCAACATAGCCATGGTTTTACGAAAGGGAGCACGAGAGCAGCCATGGAGTGGTGAAGGAAGAAGAGATGCTAAGCATCTGTGTGAGTGCTGTGGTGTTGTGCAAAGATGGGTGTAGCATTTTGGGTTTTCCTAGGTGTGTGATGTGTGTTTGGGTGGGCATCGATGGATCTATAAGAAGAGATATGTATACGTTGTTTTAGTGTGTGAATTGCCTATATAGGGATACTGTGAAATAATGGGTGTAAGAATATGTCTGTGTGTAACCGTGTGCATATACTTGTGTGTGTTTTATGTGTTGTGGAGGTGTGTGGAATGGTGTGTCTACAGTCTGTGTGTGTGTATGTACTCTGTATGTGTGTGTGTGTTTCAGTGTATGGGTTGTGAGGTGCATGAAATGGTATGTGCTATGGGTGTGAGGGTGTACATGTGTGTTGGTGTATGAGTGAATACGTGTGTATAGTAGGTATATGTAAGTATAAATCACCGTGTGTGTGGATATGGTGATGGAGTGTGTACTGGTGCGTGACTTTGTGTTTGTGGTTGAGTTGTGTGCTTGTGTATGTATATTGTAATATCCCACATCGGATGTGGAATAGTATGAGATGACTCTTATAAGACCTTGCCAAGGAACTCATAAGTACCTACTTGGTTAGCCCTTTTGAGGGAGGCAATGCCCTGTGGTGGGGCCGTGGACCGGGTTGTTACAGATGGTATCAGAGCCGACTCTCAAAAACTCGGGCTGGGCTATCCAGTCGGGTTGCTGATGGTTGGGGAAACGAAGGCAAGCCTAGGTATATCCTACATCAAGAGGATGGTTGGGGCAACGAAGAGTGAGCCCGGTATATCCCACATTGGCTAGAGAGGAAGATTCTGGGCTATGTGTGATTGAGCCTTAGCGAGGACGCTAAGGTATAAGGAAGGGAGATTGTAATATCCCACATCGGATATGGAATAGTATGAGATGACTCTTATAAGACCTTGCCAATGAACTCATAAGTACCTACTTGGTTAGCCTTTTTGAGGGAGGCAATGCCCTGTGGTGGGGCCGTGGACCGGGTCGTTACATATATACTCTGTGCTCTTGTATGTATATATTGTGTGTTAGTGTGCAGATGTGTGTTGTGCATGTGTGTGTGGGTATTAAGCAAAGAAGAGAAGCTACTGTCGTGAGGCAGTAGCTGTGTTAAGTGTATGCGTGTTATGTGCATATGTGGGTGTGTGTGGGTGTGTTTTGTATGAGTAAAATTATAGTATGTGTGTGTATGTGTGTATGTAATGTGTGTGCAAGTGGGTGTAATGTGTGTGTGAAGCTGTGCAGTGTAGTGTAATGTGTGTGTGTGTGTGTGTGGGAATGAAGGGATATCCGTGAATGGGGGTGTTGGGTTTTGGACTGTGGGCAGAAAGGAAGAAGAAGAGAAGTGCATATTGGGTATTGGGTGATGCCAAGGAAAATGGGTTCGCAGTCGACGTGGAGGTGCCACAAGGAATATTGTCTGAGTCAGATGCCAAATGAGCTGATGTGGGACACAGCAAGGGTGGAGCAAGGGCAGAGACCAAGGGCTTCACAGACAGAGCCTGAGGGTGTAAGTGCTGTGAGGGCGATGGCGTAGGGTGAATACACGACGACAGTCACAGTCTGAAGCTTAGGTCCAAAGTCAGGGTCCTGTATGTTTCTCTTTCTAGGATTCTAGAGTGAGAAAGTGAAAGTTTAGTCAGAAAATGTCCAAGTGCTCAAATGAATTCTTAAGACCTCTATTTATAGAGGTTGAGATAATGATGTCATCACGTAACACGTGGCGCTCCCCGGGAGTGACACGTTACCGAGGGGGTCCACAGCTGCCAGTGCTCCACGGACTGTCGAATCGCATATTCACCCGGCCTGACCCGCACAGCATCGCTCTGTCTATCTGGAAAGACTGGCTCCCACAACAGCGGTGTGGCCAAAGAAGCCATTGATCTAGCCACTAATCCAAGCCCTTGCAAAGTCCTACAGGCCTAGTAGCGATGGGGAAGACCCAACGCCCAGCTGCCAGGTGGACTAGGCGCAATGCCCTTCAAAGACCTACTCCCGTCTCAGAATGACCCGGGGGTCATAGTCCCTAAGGGTGCCAACGTGAGCCCCCAGTGCCGGAGCACATAGGCCAGTCACGAAGACATCCTTGCAAAGATTGTGTCCCGGAGGAGTAACCTATCCTGCGGGTGAATCCTTGTGTGGAACACTCAGAGCCCGTCAAGGTAGCATCTCGTAGGAGCCGTCTACCTGGCAGAAGGGGAGTTGAAAAGCTCCTTGGTGGATATAAAGTCCCGGAGGAGTTGCCTATCCCCGCGGGTGAGTCCTTGTGCCGGAGCACTCAGATCGCGTCAAGGTATCATCCTGGAGGAGCCGTCTACCTGGCTGAAGGGGAGTTGAAGAGCTCCCTGGTAGAGACAGTGTCCCCGAGGAGTCGCCTATCCCCGCGGTGAGTCCTTGTGCCAGAGCATTCAGAGCGTGTCAAGGTAGCATCTCGGAGGAGCCATCAACTCGACTGGCTGAGGTAACATCCCGAATGAGTCGTCTACCTGGCGGAAGGGGAGTTGAAGAGCTCTCTGGTGAAGATAGTGTCTCGGAAGAGTCGCCTATCCCCGCGGTGAGTCCTTATGCTAGAGCACTCGGAGCGCGTCAAGGTAACATCCCGGAGGAGCCGTCTACCCGACTAGCCGAGTTAGCATCCCGAAGGAGCCGTCTACCTGGTGGAAGGGGAGTTGAAGAGCTACCTGGAATCGCCTATCCTCACAGGATGCTGCACACTCCGGAGAGTGGGTCGAAGCATGTTCCACGACCAAGGCAAGGTGCGCATGGTGTGGTGAAAGATGGATCATTGCAAAGACCATGGTAGTGTGACAGAGAGCCAGGAGGCACGACTGTCTTAGTGGGGCAGCGTACGGGCACGATGGAGTGAGTAAGGTACCTGGGGCACATCTGTGTTAGTGGCGCGGCGCATGGGCGCGATAGAGTGCGTATGGTGTCGAGGGCACTATAGTGTGACAGAGAGCTAGGGGACGCGATAGAGTGCGTATGGTGTCGAGGGCACTATAGTGTGACAGAGAGCTAGGGGACGCGACTGTGTTAGTGGCACGGTGCACTGGTGCGGCGGAGTGAGTAAGGTGCCGGGGGTACTTTTATGTTAGTGGCGATGTGCATGGTCACAATGGAGTGCGTATGGTGCCAAGGGCACTGTAGTGTAACAGAGAGCCTGGGGGCACGGCTGTATCAGCGGCACGGCACACGGGCACGGCGGAGTGTGTGTAAGGTGTCTGGGCACATGTCATGGAGATGGAGCACAGGCGCGGTGAAGTGTGTATGGTGCCCGGGGGCATGACATTGTGACAATGAGCCTCGGGGCAGGGCTGTATCAGCGGCGCGGTGCATGGGGGCGGCAGAATGTGTGTATGGTGTCTGGGGCACATGTCATGGAGATGGCACACAGGCACGGTGAAGTGTGTATAGTGCTCGGGGGCACAACATTGTGAGAGAGAGCCTCGGGGCAAGGTTGTATCAGCAGTGCGGCGTATGGGCGCGACAGAGTGTGTATGGTGCCGAGGGCACTGTAGTGTGACCGAGAGCCTGGGGGCGTGGTGGAGTGAGTAAGGTGCCGGGGGCACGTCCGTATCAGCAGCACGGTGCAGGGGCGTGGTGGAGTGAGTAAGGTGCCAGGGGCACGTCCGTGTTAGTGGCGCAGCGCATGGGCGAGACGAAGTACGTATGGCACCGGGGGCACGATAGAGTGACAGAGAGCCCGAGGGCACGGTTGTATCAGCGACGCGGTGCACGGGCACGGCGGAGTCAGTATGGTACCGAGGGCAGTGTAGAATGACAGAGAGCCCGAGGGCACTGTAGAGTGATAGAGAGCCCAGGGGCACGACTGTATCAGTGGTGCGGCGCACAGGCGCAGTAGAGTGAGTATGGTGTCAACGGCACTGTAGAATGACAGAGAGCTCGAGGGCACTATAGAGTGACAGAGAGCCTAGGGGCACGGCTGTATCAGCAGCGCGGCACATGGGCGCTGCAGAGTGTGTATGAGCGATAAGGGTCGCATAGTGACTTCTGGGTGAAGGTGGTCGCGGAGTGACGTCCGGGTGACGGGGGTCACTGAGTGAGGTCTGGGCGATAGGGGTCGCAGAGTGACATCCGACGTCTGAGCTCTTGAAGAGTAGTGAAGATGCTAAGTATGGAAGCCAAAGGCCAACCCTTTGGGGGAAAGCCAAGGCTAACCATTGAGGGATGCCAAGCCAACCCCAAAGGAAGGCCGAGGCCAACCCCAAGGGGGAGGCCAAGGCGACCCTAAAGGGAAGGCCAAGGCCGACTTCCTTCGGTAAGTGCCAATGTGCGCCAACGGGCGAAGTGTGACGGTTGAAGCATGATGAGCAGTCACGCAAGGATGAGCTTCTTGGTGACAAGGTCACGTGAAAAAAGTGAGAAGTGCACATGACTTGAGTGTGCGCCTTCGACCGGTTGGAAGCGTTGAATATTGTCTGTCGCTTGTGCGGACGTGTCATGCAAAATGAGACCCCCCAGTGGGCCTTTGGGTGCGACCAGAATAGGTTGAGAACATTGGGTTAGCATTAAGTACGTCACAAGCATTCGATAGTGTACGGTAATTGTTACCACGTAAACTTTTAAAGTAGGATACCTTAGACTATATTAAAATTTCTGGTAAAATTTTATAATTTTTTGAAACCGTATATATTTTTAATATTTTATGAAAATTCTGATTTGTATAGTGTGCGCGCATTATGTGCATATATGTGTGTGTGGGGTGTGTTTTGTGTGAGTAAAATTATAGTATGTGTATGTACGTGTGTATGTAATGTGTGTGCAAGTGTGTGTGAAGGTGTGCAGTGTAGTGTAATGTGTGTGTGTGGTGTTGAAAGTAAGTGTGTGAGGGAATGGAGGGATATCCTTGAACGAAAGTGTTGGGTTTTTGGACCGTAGGCAAAAAGGGTGAAGAACATAAGTGCAGATCGGGCATTGGGGTAGCTTTAAGTACGGCACAAGCATTCGATAGTGTACGGTAACTGTTAGCATGTAAACTTTTAAAGTAGGATACCTTAAACTATATTAAAATGTCTGATAAAATTTTATAGTTTTTTGAAATCGAATGTATTTTTAATATTTTTGAAAATTGCGAATTGTAAAATCTTTTTGGAGTCTTTAAAAGTCATGAAAAAGTTTTGAAAAAATTAGAGTAATGTTTTTATAATATAAATAAGTCTCAGCATAAGTTTGGTGATTTTTAGAAGAGTTGTTTTGTTATCATTTTCTAAGCACATTGGATTTAGCAAAATGAATAATTTTAAAATAGTTTTAATGCCTCTTATATTCTGATTTCAATTTCTATAATTATTACTGGGCTACTTACACCTATGTTCCTGAGGTTAAGGTATAATTACATGCGAGGACAATAGTTTCAACAAATTACACTTATGTCCGTTGACCAGACGGAAAATACATGTACATAACGGTTTGAAACGAAAAGACCAAATTGCGATGATTTAGGAACTTAATTTTTCAAATGCCATTCAGTTATCTCTTCCCCAATTTCTCTCTTCAAATTAGGATATCAAACCCTAATTTTTGAAAATTAGGGTTTAGAAACCCTGAAATTCAAACCTTGATTTAAAATTAGGGTTTCAAAATCCAACCCACTAATTAAAAATTAGGGCTTTGAAACCTTAAAATTAAGATCAAAATCCTAATTTTCAAATTAGGGTTTTGAAACATAATTTGGCATCACAAAGGGGTAGCGCAAGGACCAAAACCAACCTGTCTCATGTTCTTCCCAAATGAACATGTATCTCACAATTCATATCTAAATCGAAGGCATCACAAAGAGATTTCAAAAAGAAATCTCCCTGCCAGAACCGGCATCACAAAGAGATACATGTAACTATTTGTACACGACGCACAATTTAGCGGCTGCGATGAGTAGGGATACTGAATCGGCACCGGCACAACTGGAATGCACGAAGATAGACCCCCGTCGCCGCCAGATTTTGATGGGGGCTGCAGTGGCCGAGGGCAGTGGAAAATTAGTTGATTTTGCAGTGGTAACAGCAGATCCGTGACTTCCGCGATGGCGGTAGCGGGGAGGATGTCAGATCCGGTGACTCTGCGACAGCAGATTCGGCCATCAGCACTGCAGGAGGCGTCAACTTTGAGACGGCGTTATAGCCGTGACTCGCTAGGCCACGATGACAGCTTCACCGGCCATCAGCATTGCAGGGGGCTACGCGCGGGGTGGGGGGAGGGAAGGGGGCGGCTACGGCGGAGTAGTGGTATGTGATAGTGTAATTAGGAAGAAAAAAAAGCCCTAATTTTCCTAATTCATTAAGTTCTTACACATATAATCAGTGTGTAATAGTGCAAATTAGGGTTCAAAACCCTAATTTTTAAATTGGGGCTTGAAGTGAAAAATTATTCAATAATGTACAAGGGTAGTATTGGTATGTTAAAAATACATAACGGATGAAATCATCAAAATATATGATTTTTTAACAGACAAAGGACGGAAGGACACGGTTGATACTTTTTGAAACTTAGTGTTCTTGTTGTAATTATACTCTAACATCAAGAACATAAGTGTAATTAGCCCATTTTTATAAGTATTCTAAAGCTGTTACAAAAATTATGGGACTTTACTTTCAGCTAGAAGCAATTATGGCTATTTATGGATTTTTATGGCATTTAAAGAAATTATCTTAATTTGAAAATATACAAAATTCAAAAAAATTCATATTTTGAATTTTTATAATGTTTTAAACTATAAAAGTACTAGATTATAATTTGTTATGAATTTTAGAGTAACGTTACACATTAAGGAGTGTATAGGGTTTTCGGTTAGGTTGGCCGTGTGCAGAACTCGCTTTGAGTTGCATGATTTCAGGGTTAGAAGTGAGCATGTGGTGGGTAGTTGATATTAGGTTATAGTATAGTAGTATAGATTGTGTTCTAACAAATGGATTGTTAATCTAAGTTGATTCAGGGAATTTTGTTCACGGGTGTTTAGCATCGCTTAGCTTGGATCGAGGTAATGAATTCTATCTGAAATCGCACTTCATCAGATCGATATCATATATCTTATTTTAAGTTGCTATCAGATCTTAAGGAACTGTGATATTTTATTGTCATAAAAATGTTTTCAAATGCTCGTGAAACCCTAATTTGAGCCTTATAGCGATCGTTTTATTTAATTCAATCATTGTAAAATATTTTTTATTGTGTTTAATTCCTTGAATATTGACATGTGTCAGTAAACTTGGGTGTTATAAGGATGGTGTGTATTGTTGGCATTATAAGGATGGTCTGTTGAATGGGTTGAACAGGTACCTATAAGTAGACTAGTCCATGTACATATGCATATGTAAAGCGTATCGAACATTACCGGGGTGGCTTTGTTATACTGTACTGCTCATGTTCAATATTATCTATTTATGTTTTATTGTACATGAAGTGTTTTGAATAACTGTTAATTGAGGGATTGAGTTGATCTTGTCCCTATGTTTATATTAAAACAGTCGTGGTTTCATTTAAAAATCTTTTGAAAAGATGTTATTTGACTTGAATGTAAAAATTGCTCGGATCGCTCTTTTTTTTTTAAAATCTTTGATTGACTTTATTGGGCTCTCAAAAGTTCACTTTCCTTTGACTTTCTTTTCGCAGGTGATAACCAGCATTCTGTTGCCTGAGTATGGATTAGAGCCAAGCGGGAGAAATCAAGTTTTAGTATTTACCATTTGAACCCTGTATGGTTTTATTTTGTTAATTTAAATTCTTCTTAGACTTAGATTAGGTATTTCAATTATGACAGTCGATTGAGAGTATGGTTTGATTACTGGCTAGTTGCTCAGATACTGGTTATTTATTGGGTTATGAGGGTATTATTGTCTTAGAGTGAATGATCGAGCGAGTCTCTAACGCTCTGGAAATTCCAGGATGTTACATGTAAGTTCAACGACACTCGCTCAATGGCTCACAACATGCCAACCATATTTAAAATTTCTGGTTTCGTACAATTGCAAGGCATTAGAATCTATTGTACAAATTGTAGAAGGTATTGCTACATATGCACGATCTATTAATGAAAAAGGAAGAAAATAGAGAAGAGATAGAGTATTCTGTGTGTGTAGTCACTGATACCCTGCACTCCTTGCATGTTAATTTTTTAGCTCCAAGAACATCAATTGGGAGGACTAAGGTTTACGAGATGAAGAGATTGAGAGAGAGAACACGCTAGAGAGAGAGAGAGAGAGAGAGAGAGAGGGAGATTGAGAGACCAATTTCTATACGTACCTAGGAGGAAGGCTGATTTTTGGTCTCCATGCATGGCCAATTATTGGCATGAGAGAGAGACTTTTTAGGAAATTTTGTAAGGCTGATTTGGGGAGAGGCAGACTGAGCAACTGTGATTTGGGGAGAGGCAAATTAGAAGTTTTTGGAGAAGATGAGCTAGTAGCGCCGTGCGACAAAAATATTGGTGCCTGAGAGAGTCTGAATCCCAGTTTCCCCCATTTTTGTTTGGTTATGAGTAAAAAAAGAAACGATATAAATGATGAAGCACTTTCCTTTAGCATAAAAGAGTTCCGGAATTTTTACTTTAAGTGTCGATATTATAAACAAGGTGGCGAAAAGGTCTACACATGAATACAATGTTTATTTGTTGATGAACGGCCACGCCTCTGAGAAAGTCCGTAAACTGTATACGGTCAGCCATGACAATATTTAGACGGATACAATGACACGTGTTTGCAAGAAGTTTGAGTTCATTGAGTTCATTGGCTTGTTTTGTCGACACAATCTGCGGATTTTCACTTAAAAATTATCAAGGCATTAGTCCCTGATAATTATGCCTCGCCGTAGTGGACTAAAGTTGCAAACAAGTGAAGAATTAGAAACATTAAGGTATAATCATCTAGTGACAATGTTCACATGTTTGTCCGTAAAGGGTTTTGCTACAATGGTCGAATATAAGTATCTCCACAATCTAGCACTAGAGCAAGATCCTATTGTCAACTAGTTTGAAGTAGCTTTAGCTAAGCAATGCGGTTGCTACTGATGGCATCCCTACACAAAGCTCAGAAGATCATGAGCTGGTTGAGGAAGAAAACAATGGTATCAGGCCTATGGATCCAATATATTGCAAGCAAAAGACTGCAAGAGATCTATACGGATGAAGAGCTCTCCTGAACAAGCAACCCAACATAAGAAGCTGAGAAAGTGTGCATTGTGCAACAAAATGACCAACCTTGACAAGCAGAACCATTACAAGGTACTGGGGATAAGTCCAGGTAGTTTGCAAGATGAGAAAGAAGATGATGCCGAAGAAGATGAAGTTGACGTTTAGTCTATGGACTTACTATTTGAATTATGGACGTTCTAATAATATGTTCTTTTATTAATAATCATTTTAGATATAACATTGGTTATTCATGAATTGTATTCTCTACACCAATTTGTGATACTTCTGGTAAGTTGTGTGTTAGCAGGGCACTTGACCATGCCAAACTGCCAAGCTTTTGAAAAAAAAAAGTTTTTGCCCAACTGTCCGCTACGTAATGTAGCGGACGGTGGAGCAGATTATAATAAACTGCTCCACTGTTGGCCACATTATGTAGGGGATGGTTGAGCAAAAAACACATGGCATTCCAACACTTAGAAAAATTTTGGGCTTCTAGTTCCTAATTCTTGGAGAGAAAAAATAGCCCAAAAAAAATTTATGCCCATCCATCCGGCACATAATGTAGTGGACGGTGGAGCATATTATAATAAACTGCTCCACCATTCGCTACATTATGTAGCGGACGGTGGAACAGAAACATGGCACTCCAACACAGAAAAATTTTGGGCTTCTAGTTCTCAACACTTGGAGAGAAAAAACAACCAAAAAAAAGCTTTCGGCCTAACCATAAGATTATAATAAACTGCTCCACCGTCCCTTAAATTATGAAGCGGACGGTGAAGTAGAAACATGGCACTCCAACACTCTAAAAAACAGTGATTAAGTTATAGAAAATTGTAAAGACAAATGAGTAGCTTAACATAACCCTCAATTATTCTTTGAAAAGGTCCTTTAGAGGCATCCAATGCGTATCATTGTGGAGACTGTCGATGATCAAAATTCTCATAGCCAATGGTTCAAAGCAAAGTAAACGTCAGTGGCTGTGGTTTATGCATGGTACTAGAAAGACATCCGCCTCGTGGAAGCTCACCAAATTAAAAGAATTCATGAAATATTTAGTGAGCGACTTAGGCTGAGGCCAGCTCAACAATGATTTCCTCCCTCTCATATTACACCACTATCGTCATTCTCCATGCAGCATAGAACTAAAAAGCGTGTCAAACATAAAACACTGGGATACATATCTCCCATATCCCTCTCTCTACGTGCCAGAAGCTTGAGGTAGACAGTCAGCATGGTATCTTCTAACCAAGCACCTGATTTCAGGGTCGACATTCTATCCCATGCAATATAGTTATCAAGCTCCCTAGATTGAACAAATTATTGAGAGTAGTTAAAAAGGCCCATTAAACCAATGGCCGTGGACCGAGGCACATTTTTTTTGGCTTTAGGGGCTTCAACGAATGACCTTTGGGATAAGAGGAATATTGTTGTCCTTGAGGCTCTTCAAGTATCCCAAGGCCTGAAGTGAAAGGTCCGGACCACAGAATGAGCTGTAGTGATTCTGAGAAGTTGAAGTTCGTGAAGTCAAAATCTTGTGTGACTTGACTCTGAAGATCTGGTGTAATGTCTAAGTCCTTAAGCAACTCAAATGAGGGCTGACTCAACTCGTCCCAATGAGCCATTCCCTAGCTTATACTCGAAGGTTGTCCCCAAGCATCACCCATTCCCTACCCGAAGGGACGACCCATTGCTTCGCTCACCCTCGAAGGCAGCCCCGAAGGACAAGCCATTCAGGGCTCACACCAGAAGGCTGTCCCGTATAGCCCTTCACAAAATCCCCGCAACTATACACCAAATACTCAGCGTGGGAGTGAAGATCCGCTCCCATGGCATCTAGAATAACCTTCTACTTATTTAGTTTCTAGAAAAAGGTGAGCGAGGCATCAACCTACATTGAGTTAGGTCCTAAGTAAATTTAAACACCACATGAAATTAAATAGGAAACTTGTATGAGATAGAATGCAACATGAAAGTAAATAGAAAATTTACGAGCTTAAATGCTCTCTGTCGATCAATTACACCCCTAGGCTGGTATTTGTTGCCTCTTGCCCACTGCATCGGGTTTACTCTCTTCTGAGTGATGCAGTGGTACCATCCCAGATACTGCTCGATACTGACCACCGGATCAGGCTCTGAGACAATGGCTGCTAATGTGTCCTGTAAGGACTCTCATAGTTCAATCTCGCTAGCGCACAGCTCTAGGGCATCTACCTGCCTGTATATTAGGATGTTCTGTGGCTTTCTGTTAGGTCTCATGTCTGGGGTAGCCACTGACAACCCCTGCAGGCACTTAAAATATCGCATGGCGCGATCCTGTAGTTGCCTCTGTGATCTCCTAATGGATCAATAAAGTTCGCTCTACCCTAGATAATGTAAAGTTGAACAAGTCAAAGTCCCAGGCCTTCACTTCTTGTATGGTGCCCAACACATTTGCCCCAAAGACAGTGAGTCGAAGCCCTCCTGATAGGAGACAATGTTGTGATGGGGATCATCTCTCCTCGGGTAGTGGCTTTCCCTCCTACTATACTCCTAAACACGCAACCGAGGCTAGCATTTTTTGGTTCTTTCCCAATGTTGGGGTACACCGATACTTAAATGTTCGTAAGACAACACCTGAATTAGATAAAAGAGGTGAAGTATGGTAAAAATTTATTGTACAGTGACTAATATAAAATTATCAAAGATGAAATTAGAAGGGGTTCTATGATATACCTACAACAAGGAGAGGCATGCACATATAGTTTTGCAGTCGGGCCTTTATTGCCTTGTGCAGAGCGCGATACAAGTATGCAAGTGCGGTTACACCCTAAGCATAGTCCCCAATCTCTTGCAAGTTACCCAACATAGCTAAATACTTGTAGTTGACTGTGTTCTTCATCGTCGTTGGTAATAGAATGGCCCCGATCACTCAGAGCAGAAAAGCCTTTGTGTGCATAACAAGCATCCCCTCTGTAAATTCGTCCAGCAAAGTCTTGTACATTTCTACCAATGACTTCAACTTTATTCCGCCGTGCCCAAACTAGTATTCGGGTCTCAAACCAAAGAAGTTCCTACCAATTTCTTATTTTTTGATCGGTCCAATCTTACTAGAAATAACTGGTAGTCCCGTCATGGGTAACCCTAAGATGTACACTAGATCTCCTTAGATTATTGTCATCTCTCCAACAGCGAAGTGAAATGTATTTCTTTCACATCTCCACCGTTCAACAAGGGCACTTATTAAGGTTTGGACATGTTGCCAAAAAATATCCCCATAGGTAAAAATGCCAAACCCAAATGCACGCAATAATTTTTTTTGTAGATTGTTCAACCTCCACGTCTAAACTCTTCGGTTACTTATACTGTATTAAGTGTTCCTCTTTCTTATGAATTAACAAAGCTTATATAAGCAAATTCTACAAGAAAAAAGAATTTTAGCGACGGATGTGAGTCCACAATCCGTCGGGAAAAAGTTTTAGTGACGGACACCATTTAAGAATCCTTTTGAAAGATGTTATTTGACTTAAACGTAAAACCATTCAAATCGTCTTATTTTTAGTCCTTGATCGACCTTATTGGGCTCTCAAAAGCTCGCTCTCACCAAATCAAACAAAGCCTACATTAGCATCCAGCATTAGCAGTCATTAACATAACCAGGAAAGACTGCAAAATGGTATCTTCAAGGTCAAATGAGCATATAATACCTAGTGTGTCATTACCACTATTTTATTTATCTCTAGCAACTTATGACGTTTAATTCTGGAGCTTTGTACTTTTTGCATCCGTTACTTTGGCACACTAATTGAGGGTGGAGGCTTGTCCTTTAGGAGCTGATCGTGGGATATGCATCTTGTCAAGAGAATCTTTGATTGATTCTTCGGTTTTTAGTTTCATCTGGATGGTTTCTGGACTCATACAAATTCCGATTTAAGCATTTCAACTTTTATTAAAATTTTCTTTTTGTTCTCTTCGATTCGAGTCTAATATCGAGTATTTTCTGAAATCATATAGTTACCCTACTTTTTTTTTGGGTCCGTCATAGGCTTCTTTGGTACAGAAAACGTATGCCTAAAGTTACCTACAACCCCGTCTCTAAAAGTTTTGTGACAAAATTTTTCAATCCGTTGCCTAAAGTTACCTTCAACGACAAAATTACAAATACAATTTGTGACGGATATTCCGTCGCTTCTATTTTTTGTATTTTAATTTATATTCTTTTTTCAAAAATAATTTATTGCCTAAAATATTTAGCGACGAAATTCTGTTGCTAAACATTTTTCATTTAAAACATTAGCAAAGGAAATCTGGTCGCTAAACGTCATTTTAAAAAAAAAATTAGT
Source organism: Escallonia herrerae (assembly GCA_033070095.1). Taxonomy (NCBI): domain Eukaryota; kingdom Viridiplantae; phylum Streptophyta; class Magnoliopsida; order Escalloniales; family Escalloniaceae; genus Escallonia; species Escallonia herrerae. The sequence continues at coordinate 182,994 of JAVXUP010001690.1, forward strand.
TAGACTTTTAGCTACGGAATCAAATCCGTCGCTAAAAGTCAAACGAATTTAATATATATATATATATATATATATATATATATATATATATTAATACCAAACCTTTAATCACAATTCACAATCCAACAATCAAAGTCCAACAAAAAAATGTATACAAAATTCAGGAGGGCACGAGAGCGGGGTATATTAATAGAGTAGGAAGGGGAGTACAAGTCGGGGGGGGGGGGGAGCACGAGAGCGGGATACGAAGAGTTAGGAGGGAAAGGGCTGATTTGGGTTCGGCGAGTCCCGGATCTGATGGATCTTACTAATCGTCTTAGTCCACGGGGGCACTGTGATCCGGATCCGGCACGGCATGTCCAGTAGTAGTGCACTACTTGTAAAGACACGGACACATTAATCTCGATAACAATCGTATAATGTTCACTAATTAAATGTATATAGTGGTTATACCTGATTATGCGTCGTGATCCTCCTATAAACCTCTGCAACAATGCAACAGACCTCGTCCTCATGTAATGACGAGTGCTCCACGATCGCTGTCTGCATCTGTAGAGATGCAGCGGGGGGTAGGGACGCTCCTATCATGACACGTGTAGCCATACTGGGGAGGCCGCATAATTAAATCTGATTAACCTTAATTAAACTTTAGTTTACAGTAATTATTCCTAATTAAAACCAACTAAGACCGATTAGCCCTAATTTACTGCTAATTTAATCTCTAATTAGCCTAATCACCGCTGATTAACCTAATTAAATGTAGACAAATGCTAATTAAATCCAAAATTGGTAATTAACTGTACTATGTTCTAATTAGGCTAAACTAGCCCTAAGTAGCCCGAATTAATCCTGAATAACACTAATTGAGTCTAATTAAACGAAATTAATTGTAATCAACCCTAAATAGCTCGAATTGCCCTAATTGTCCCTATTTAATGCATTAACTCGGCATGTTCACCTTAATTAGCAATTATTCATTTAGGTTCGGTACCAAATCATTTGGTTATAGTGAACTTGAGCAGAGAAAATTATCATTCCTAAATCCTTTAATATCTAACAATCCAACAAATTGGGATTCTCAAGTAAACCTAGTGCTTTTGGTTGGTAAGTAATGGACTCAAAAATTTTCCTTAGCTCGTCATGTTGAACCATCTCATCTAAGATCTTATCTTCTGGGACTTCAAATAACACTTTTGCCTCGCAACTCTCCATGTCTACAGAAGAGAAGACTTTCTCAGGTAAAAGATCTTTCTTAGCTTGTCACAGACATTTCGTACCCTCCATTGTTCCTGAGGTAATTAGATGATAAATACACATTGTTTTCTTCAGACCGATTGCGTTTGCCCAACATATGGCTTGCCTTTCAACTGATGGATTGCAACCAATATCAAGCAACATAAATCTCGACGCCCAACAAAATTTATGCCCCACATAGCTTGCCTTTCAAACCTCATTTAGCTCGAATTAGCCCTCATTAGCATCAACCCTATTTAGCTCGAATTAGCCCTAATCGGCCCTGGTTGAGGCATCGAAAGTTATTTTACTCGATATTGGTTGGAAACCATCAGTTGAAAGTCAAGCTATATGTCGGGCATATAGGATTGGTTAGAAGAAAACTGTGTATCAAATTACCTCATGAACAATGGAGGGCAGGAAATGTGTGCGACAGGCTGAGAAAGACCTTTTGTCTCAGAACATCTTCTTTTCTATAGACATGAAGAGTTGCGAGCTAAAAGTGTTATCTGAAGTCTCGGAAGATAAGATCTTAGACGAGATAGTTCAACATGACGCGCTAAGGAAATTTTTTTAGTCCATAACTTACTAACCAAAAGCATCGGATTTACTTAGGAATGATGATTTAATTTCTCTGCTCAAGTTCACTATAGCCAAATAATTTTATACCAAACCTAAATAGATAATAACTAATTAAGGTGAAAATGTCGAGTTAGTGTGTTAATTTAAGAGCAATTCGAGCTGTTTAGGGTTGATTACAATAAATTGCGTTTAATTAGACTCAATTAGTGTGATTCAGGGATTAATTCGGGCTAATTGAGCCTAATCAGAACATATTAAAGTTAACTAGGTTTAATTAGGGTTTGTCTACGACTTATCAGGACAATCAGGGTTTAATTAGGTTAATCAGCAGTGATTAGGGCTAATTATAGATTAAATTAACAGTAAATTATGGTTAATTGGGGTTAATCATTTTTAATTATGGCCGATTAGGGCTAATTCGAGCTAAATAGGATTAATGCTAACTAAGGATGACTAAAGTTAATTGGGTTTAATTAGACTGATTTATTGTTAATTAGGGCTTAAATAGAGCTAATTAAGGTTAATTAGAGTTAATGTGCTAATTCATTGAGTTCATTCGTAGAGTTGATATTGTCCCGCCTGTGATTGAGTTTAGGGTTTAAGTATATAGTTAGGGTTAGATAGTACTTAGGATAATTAGGAATATACTAATAGGATTTAATTAGAGTTTAATTAGGTTTAATCGGGGGTAATTACTTTTACTTAGGGTTAATAAGGGTTATTTAGGTTTTATTATAGTTAATTAGGTTTAATTTGGGTGAATCGGAGTTAACCTGGGTTAATAATAGTTAACTATGGTTATCTAGGGATGTGTTAGGGGTTAATCAAGGCTAATGAAGGGTTAATTAGGGCTCATTAGGGTTAATTATTTTTATTTAGGGTTAATGAGGGTTATTTAGGTATAGTCAAGGTGAATCAGAGCTCATTATAGTTAATCGGGGTTAATTAGGATTGATCGGGGTTAACTAGGTTTAATTAGGGTGAATCAGGATTAATATTATCAGCAGCAAGAGTATGTGAAACTTTGAATTGAAGCGACAATCATAGAAATGGGCTCTAGTCATGAAGTAAATAGACACAAAATCCAAGAAAGTAACTTAGAAATACATGCGAGATCAAGGCGGTCACATTAGTTTTACAACTCATGAACGTTATTCGAGAACGACGTAGCAAAAGTTCAGCATGATTTGATACTAAGTAACTAAAAAAACATTTCATTCATAAGCAACTAAAAAAACATTTCAACCTCCCAATCTTAAAACTAAATGACCGAACAAGCTCAAGCTCAAGCTCAAGCTCAAGTACATGGAGAATTCTAGTGCCAAGTTTGAACAGTATCCTAACTCGTAAACAACTGTATTGAATTTTTAGTTACCTAATGTGATGTGCAATTAGTTAATTTTGGTTTATTTGAGAAAGATGCACACTACGTGCCATATTTCCGTTTAAACCAAAATGAGTCTGAATAGACAGTAAACAATCCCCATTTAATCAATTTCCAAGCAAGCAGAACACCAATATAATGGTGTTCCCCAAATGAAAATAAATGTTTAATTACCTAATTTGATATGCAATTAACTATAAAAAATGAAATTAAGTCACATATCTCAATCCAATTAGGTCACAAATCTCAATCAACAATCTCAAATGCATAATCTAACAATCTGAAATGCTTAATTAACAACCCAAAATCCTCAATCAATCAACAACCTAAAATCCTTATGAATACCCAAACCAGTGCATAATCTTCTGTATATACATGTAACTATACATTAACAGTTAAACACATGTATTAAAGGAAAATTAGGGGAAAATGGACATACCGGTGGCGGCGGCGGCGGTGGTGCGGCGGCAACGGCGGTGGTGGCGCGGCAGTGGAGCCCTAATTTGCACAGGAGCAGTAGTCATGAAGGGTATCGTGGGGGGCTGTCGCAGGGTGAGGGGAGGGGGTGTCGCCGGAGTTAATGTGGTTTGTTGTCGGAGGGGGTGTCGCCAGAGTTAATGTGGTTTGTCGCAGAGGGGGGATCGCCGGGAGAAGAAATCGTCACCGAGGAACGGTGTCTTGGGGGGCAATCCGGGGGGGGAGGGGTGGCGTCGTGGGTGGCTGTTTGGGGGCGGGGCATCGTTAGAAGGGGGGGTTGTCGCTAGAGGGGGGGTCGCCGGGGGAAGAAATCAGGGGTGAGAACCGAAGTGAGAGGTAGAGAAAGACGGGGAGAGAGAAATGAAGGTTTTTTTTATAACAGATTTTTTAGCGAAGAATATACTTTGTCTTTAAAAGTTCGTCGCTTAAGTCACGGCTTCTAGCGACAGACATTTTAGCGATGAAATATTCCGTTGCTAATGGCTCGCCTGGGAGTTTTAGTCACAGAAGTTTTAGCGACGGAATATTCCGCAGCTAAAACGTTTTTTACAAAATTTAAAAAAAAGGCAAAAAATAAATAAATAACCCTTTAGCGACGTTATATCCGTCGCTAAAAAATCATTGGTAAATTAACATCGGTAAAATGATTTACCAAGGGAAGGCCCATCGCTAAATGTTTTTAGCGACGGATTGTTACCGATGATTTATTCCGTCGATAAATCCACCTTTTAGCGACAGATTACGCCCATCGCTAAAAATCCGTAGGTAAAAGGGCTTTTCTTGTAGTGAAAATATACAATGTTCATGATTGAATTAAAAAAATAACCCAAAAATTAGTATCTTAACTTGTCCGTTCTAAATTGCTTTACTAAGTTGATTTGCTTGGTCATACAAGACGGTGGGGTCTTCGGGTCCAGGGTTAAAGGCCATTTTTATGACAAAAATTATGCAAGAAATCAAGTTCGAAAATTTACCGAATGTTGGCAAATCTAGTTTTGCCAACGCTAGCACATGTATAATACATCATCTATATATATATATATACATACACATCTATATATATACATTACATATCATCAAAAGCATGCGCAATACTAAAAAACTCAAGAATATACACAAATAAAGCTTTGGTTTGTGAACTTATCTGATTAATTGGACGATTTAAAGAATTCTTTGAAAGATTCAAGGGCTTGAGGACACATAAATCGCTAATCTACTTGCTAGTGCCGCTGGGAAGATAGTGAAGAAGAAGAAGACTTACAAAATTAGGATTTTCCTGTACATACCTCTGCACACACACACACACACACACCATACGCTACAGTATCTAGTGGATGGTGGAGCAGTTTGGATAAAGACAAACTGCCTTCCCCTCCGTAAGATAATGTAGCGGACAGTTAAGGGATGGATGTGACTTCTTGTCAGCCAAAAGTTGTCCGCTACACACATCACCCACACACATGCACCGAAAAAATCACACACACAACTTATATCACACACATACACAAGCAAGCAAAAAAAAAACTCCCCACACCCACTACCTCACGGTAGTGGGTCCTTTTTCCTTGTTCAACACACACACACACACACACACACACACACCCACCCACACACACACACCCACCTACCCACCCCATTATCACACACAGGGTTACACAGAAAAAGGCAATACCCACTTCCTTCTTGTCTCTTCCACACACACACACTCATGCACTCATTGTTACAGTAAAAAAACACACACTCAAATGGGTTTAAACACACACTCAACACTCCCACCAAACACACTACACAAAAGAAATGGATGCAACCATCATAGCTACTGCCTTCACGGTAGTAGTTGTTCCTCTTTAATTTCTAACACCCAACATATATATATATATATATATATATATATATATATATATATATATATATATATATATAGGAGCTGATCCGTTGATAGAGCTAGCAAAATAGGGAATTTTGCTAGCGCGATCTGGCCGTCCACGAGCGATCTGTGGATGGTCCAGATCTTTTTTTTTGCCTTTTTTTTAGTCCGTCCGCGACATAATGTAGCAGACGATATTTTGACAAATATACCCCTCAATTCCCAATTATATATGTCCGCTACATAATGTAGTGGACAGAAAAGAGACAACTCGTACCACCGTATGTCAGATCTGAAAATAGAGCGACTACCCCTTTTATATCTGTCCGGTACATAATTTACCAGACAGAAAAAGAGACAACCCGTACCGTATGTCAGATCTGAAAAAAGAGAGACAACCCTTTTTATTTTCTCTCTCTTCATCTTCTCCTTCTCCCTTGTACCCATTGTCTATGTCATATTATGAAGATCAGAAGATGGCAGATCTGCAAAGGAGGCCGTCAGGGCGGGAGGTAGCTGGGGGAGGGGAGGGTAGATGGCGGGCCCACGGCAGACGTCCCACGACTACGTCTTGCTCGATCGCGTCTTACGGTGGTGCATCATCGCCTTCTTCTGCGGCTGTTTAGAGAGATATGGGATCAACCTTTTGAATGCACAAACCATTCGACCTCATCGTCAGCAAAACTTCTATTCTCAAAACAATTTCTGGATTCAATTAGGAACAACAGCGTGCAAATGCTTATGGAGTTGAGCCCGAAACTGCCAGACCCAGATACCCCACTCTCTCTCCATTTCTGGTTCTCTTGCATTGGAACATTCCAAGTGTAATGACAGTCAAGCCCTCATTCTTCCTGCGGAAGTTCAAGTATACCATACTCAGGTTCCTTTGAATGACATAACATAACCTTGATCATTAGTGATTTCATCGTGAATTTTCTTAGTGATTATATGATCTTGCTACTTGTCAATGGTTGACAATATTAGATCTTGCTACCGTCCACACCACACCGCACCCAAACCTAAATCTAATCTATATAAGATCTTGTCGTCCCGAAATCCACCCACAGCGGTAGCTATCGCCGTCGCCACTTTCAACATCACCTTGTGCCGCTTTCGACTTCATCACATGCTGCCGCATCTAGTTCCACTAAGCATATTTGTAAAATCACGAGGGAGAAGAAGAATAAAAGCAAGAAAGAAGAAAGCAATAGAAAGAAGAGAAGAGAGAAGATGAGAGAGAGAAAAGAAGGGACAGCTACTATTATTCCAACAGTCTCTGACAAAAATAAGAACAAGATAGGTTTTGGTTGTTTGCCACATTATGTGGCGGACAGACGTAGGGGTAATATGGTAAAAAAATCGGTCCGCTACATAATGTAGCGGACAGACTTTAAAAAAACGTAAAAAAAAAAAGATCTGGACCGTCCACAGATTGCCTGTGGACGGCCATATCGCGCTAGCAAAATTCCCTATTTTGCTAGCGCTATCAACGGATCAGCTCCTATATATATATATATATATATATATATATATATATATATATATATATATATATATATATATATATATATATATATATATATATATATATCACTCATGGACACACACAATTTCACACTCGTGCACCCACAGTTTTCTTCCATTTTCTTTACCCTATCACATACATAGATACAACGTCTCCACAACTCACAAACATACATCCTATCTCATACCCACAAGCACTCATTCACGTTCACATAACACACGCAGACTTTACTCATACGCACACCTGTTCTCTTCATGGCAGCCATGGCCGCCACATACCCAAACCCTCAAGGTCCAGCCCCTCTTTTCACCCCAATCAGGCTCAAGGCAACAACCACACCATACACCCTCTCGCGGCAACGCACTTCACACCAAACCCACACACATGCTTCCACGACAGCTTCTCTTTGACACATGCAACCATTACTATGCATTGCACCAAACACACACTAGACCTACGGAAAACCCGCACACTTACACACTCTCGTTTCACTCACTCTCGTCCCTTGCACACACAACACTTCACATTATATCCTACCCCACTGCCTCAGTCTAGGGGGTTTCTTACTGTCCAAACCCATATCCCTTTGTCTCTGATACACCCACACAAAGTTCCATGTACACAGCCACACATACCACCACAATACACTAAAATCTGAAATGATAAAGGAAAAGGATTGAAGCTTATCGAAATCAAAACCCAACTCGCTAGATTCTAACTGCGGAGCTTCGATCACCCCTCTCTCTTTCTTTCTCTCTATCTGTGCTTCTCCCTTCTTTTGTACAATCTTCTCTGCTCTTCTTCTACTGTTTTTTTTTTTTTTTTGGTTGTGATAACTGGTAATCGACTTTTACCTAAGGTAAGCCTAAATTGCTCCCTATATTCCCTCTCTCTTTTCTTCTTTCCCAAAGTTATGAAGTTGATTTTATTTATTTATTAATTATTTTTTTTAGAAAATCAGATTTTGTTGTACTCTTCAATTTGTTAAATAGTCCCCCATTTAAACATATATTTATAACCAACCCCCTTTCCCTAATCGTTGCTAGAAGTTGATAACAACTGCATTGATGCTATATAAAAATTAAAGAATTTCGTCGCTAAAATTTTTAATTTAACCTGTTAAAACTAGATTAGGATTCAGGGTGTTACAAGTTCAATACACGATTAGGGTGCATTGTTTAATAAGGGTTAAGGTTTAGGGTTTAACTAGGGTTTAGGATTACATTTGGGGTTAGGGTTGCAGTTACAATTATGTTTATGGTTTAAGGTTTCGTCGATCTTTATTTTTAATTGTCTTTTTAATAACTTTTAATTATTCATTCGAGGAATTAATTAATTTAAATTATGTCTAGAGTTAGTGTCCATCATTTATAATTATGTCCAAGGTGGTTATGTCGGAGACAGAGTAATTATAACCTACAACGAAAATAAATTTAATAATAATTATAAAAAAATACAATTCTAACATATTTTCTATTTCTAACTATCAATATAATTAACATATTTTTAATACACTTAAAATACATTATAAAAAATACAATTTATTTCTTGCACAATATAACATATTCAATTTAAACAAGCTCAAACAAATAAAAAATTATTACATATTTTTTTCATTTCGAACTATCAATACAATTCAAACACATTATTAGAAATACAATTTTTTTGATTATTTCTAACATATTGAATACCATACAATTAAAACAAATGAAAGTTTTAACATATTTTTTTTCTAATAACTATCAATACAATTCAAACATATTATAACAAACACAATTAATTCTAAATACTTTATAACTATTTAGAAAAAAAAAAGAGTAAGAGGCACCAATGGCCATTAAACTATGACCCATTTTTTTTTACAAAAGTCATTAATCTTTAATTTGTTTTGATTTGGTCACTGAGCTCACAAATTTGTCCAATTTGGCCACCTCGTTAGCCGAGATTAGTTTTTCTCAATTAATTGGTCACGTGTCGAGCACATGGGACATCAAAACAGGGGCAAAACCGTCTCTTCATTATTGTTCATTTCTGTCTGTCTTCCTCCACAAACACCCACTACCACTATCCAACACCAGTAGTCCACCACCACCATCGCTGCCCTCCCCCATCCTCTTCTTCTTTACTTTTTTTCTTCTGGCCACCCCACCCCAAGCGCGACCCCCTATGCCCTTCACACCCCACACAATCCCTCTCAACCCATCACCATTAGGCTACCAAACTACAAGAAAATATGTATTTTGTGACGGATTTTTAGCGACGAAAGGTATTCTGTCGCTAAAAAGGTCTTTAAGCGATGGAATATCCCATCATTAAATGTCTATAGTTTAATACTATTACCGACGGAAGATACAGTCGGTAAAAGTATTTACAGACGGACTTTTAGTGACGAAATTACCGTCACTAAATACTTTTTAGAAAATTAGTATTTTTTTTAAATTATTTAAGCTGCGGAATAAAACCGTCGCCAAAAATTTCGTCGGTAAAAGTCTCTATAATAAGACCTTCACCGACGGATTTTTAGCGACGGTGTTATTTCGTCGTTAAAGATTCGATTTATGACCAGATCTTATTTCTTTCTTTCTCTAAAATTTTTCTCTCACCCACCCATCCCCGTTCTCACCTCCGGCGACCCCTCTCAACGGCAACCTACCTCCGGCGACACCCCCGTCCCCCACCCGACGCTGCACCACCAAGCCTTCCACTACCGCCGTGCCACAAAGCCCTCCACTGTCGCAGCGCCACGAAGGCCACCAGTGCTGCTGCACCACCAACGCCGCCATCATCGTACAGTATGTCCATTGCCCTAAATTAATCTTATTGTTTATTTTTCAAAGTTGATTATCAAGCATTTGGCCATAATCACACTTCTGCTTGTATAAGCTCTTCTGAATTTCAATGTACGTGCATAAAACATTTGAATTTGTTTTCTCCGCCATGTATAATCTGAATTTGTTGTTAATTTGGACGTTTGGCCATTATTTTATCTTCTGAATTTGTTGATTATGAAGCATTTGGCCATAATCTGAATTTGTTGTTAATTTGTCGTTAATTTGTCTTCTCTGCCATGTATAATCTGAATTTATTGAATAGTATGAACCTCCTAATTGAACCCTATATTGAATGCCCCAATTCAACCGTACCCTAAATTGAATTAATTGAACCATAATTAAATCCTAAATTGAATGCCCTAATCGAATCAAACCCTAAAATAAACTAATTGAATCCTAAATTGAATGTCCTGATCCAACCAAACCCTAAATTAAAATAATTGAACCCCCTAATTGAACCCTAAATTGAATGCCCCAAATCAATTGAACCCTAAATTAAATCAATAGAACCCCCTAATTGAACCCTAAATTGAAGTAATTGAACCTTAATTAAACCCTAAATTGAATGCCCTAATCGAATCGAATCCTAAATTAAACTAATTGAACCCTAAATTGAATGTCCTAATCCAACCGAACTCTAAATTGAACTAGTTGAACCCTAAATTGAATGTCCCAAATCAAATGAACCCTAAATTGAATCAATAGAACCCCTAATTGAACCCTAAATTGAATGCTCTAATCAAACCGAACCCTAAATTAAACTAATTGAACCCTAAATTGAATGTCCTAATACAATCGAATCCTAAATTGAAATAATTCAAGCGCATCGGATATGTGCAATTTGAACAATTTTTTCCCATTTGAACATTGATCATTTGTTTGATAATTTTAGGTTGTTAATTGTGCATTTGAGAATTGTGATTATTGATCGATGATTTTAGGTTGTTAATTGATGATTTTAGGTTATTAGCTGTGCATTTGAAGTAATTGAGATTAATAATTAATGATTTTATGTTGTTAATTGATGATTATAGATTGTTAATTGTGCATTGAGCATTTGAGATATTGAGATTGTTGACAGAGGATGGGACCCAATTAGATTGAATGTGTGATTTTTATTAATTTTTATTGCATTGAGCATTTGAGAATTGAGAATTGAGATTGTTGACGGAGGATGGGACCCAATTGGATTGAGATACCTGTTAGTTAGTGCAGACACGGACACCACGTCTGATCGACAGTGTCTGACATTTAAAAAATAAATCAATGTATGTCGATGTGTCGGGAGGTGCGTGCTGGTGGGTGTCGGACACGTGTCCGGAGGCGTCGAACACGTGTCGGTATGTGTCGAACACGTGTTGGTAGGTGTCGGACACGTGTCCGGAGGACTAGGATACGTGTTTGTAGGTGTTGTATGTGTCGGACACGTGTCCGGAGGTGTCAGACACGTATCAGACACCATATCGACACACTATATGAGGTGTCAGAATTGAGATTGTTGACCGTGCATTCAATTTAGGTTAATTAGGTTAACACGATATTTTTAGCATGCACCCCCTGGAATCTTATCGTGGTTCCAGCACTGGCTATAATTAGCCTTAATTAGTCCTGATTAATAATATTTTAATAAATCAATTAGCCCTAACGAGCCTACTTAGTTTTAATTAACCCTAAGAAACCAATGAAAATCAAATTATTTGTAATTACTCCAAATTAGCCCAAATGAACCCAATTACGCACATATTGATTATAGTTAGCCTAATAAGTCATAATTAGCCCTAACATAACCCAATTAAGCCTAATTAGCCCTAATTATGACTAATCAACACTACTCGGCACAATTAAATCCTAATTAGGACTAAATAACCATAATTAGTTCTAATCAAACCTAATTAGCTATAATTATCGGGAACAACTCCTCATTAACAATAATTAGCCCTAACATAACCCAATTAAGCCTAATTAGCGCTAATTAGGACTAATCAGCATTACTCGACACAATTAAACTCTAATTAGGACTAAATAACCATAATTAGTCCTAATCAACCCTAATTAGCTATAATTAGCCCAAGGTACTCCTCATTAACACTAATTAGCCCTAACATATCTTAATAAAATCCTAATTAGATTAATTTAACCCATAACGCTAAAGCCTAAACCTTGATACTCATAATTAACCCTAATAACCCAGTTAGCCCTAATTAGCCCTTGTACATCCCATAATTACTCCATATTGCCCAGAGATGGTTCAATTACTCGTTGTTTACAAACCCTGCCTTCTTTATATTAGTTGTTGTTTTGAGAAGTCCATTGGCAACGAGATGGTTCAACTCGTTGCCAACGAATTCTATTTAAAGTGGAATTGGTAACATATGCAACGATCTTTCTGCAATTTTGATATTTTGAAAAGATTCTTGCATATGTTATCAATTTCTGAATGCAACCCTTAGTTCCCGTTCAAAGGTACTCATTACAAAGTAATGCTTTGTAATGAGCCTTTGGATGTCCAGTTTGGATAATTTGGAAAAGCTATGTGTTTATAAAATAGTGTTTCAACTCATGCTCTGTGTTCTATGTCGTGGATATTTGGTACACGTTCTCATGTGTTTCTCCGGGTGCATACAGATCTGGTGTTCTAACATCCGTCAAACCTTGCAAAGCAAGGTTAGATGAATGTTAGAACACCTAATCGATGTCGTGTACTTGGAGAAATGCGGGGAGGTGCTGCCGAATTTTCCGCAGACATAGGACTAAGCATGAGTTATTCACTATTTTATAAACATGTGCTTTTCTGAATGGGATAGGACCACTACCTATTAGAGAATGGAGGAAAAATATATAGACATGTTGTCACATTCATGCATTCATATTTACATCGACCCTGCCTAATGACTGGTCTAATTGAAGGTGGTATACAGTACGATAATTCAGTCGTCATGTCGGTCGGTCGATCGAAGTTGGATGAAAAGGAAGAATGCTGAAGATTTTGAGTGTCGCGTTGACGAATTTCTCGACTTCGCTTATGCGCATCCTGCACATGTTGACCTTGATAAGATAAGGTGTCCATGCGGTAGATGTGAGTTGTTGCATTGGAGAAAAAGAATTGAAGTAAAATGGCATCTTCGTCGGTACGGTTTTATGGGTGGATACACAAGGTGGACGCAGCACGGGAAAACGATAGTATTGTCCTCCAACCCGGCTAGTCAAACTGAAGTTAGGGAGGAGGCACGGTATGATTACCGAGATATGATTATGGATGCTGGGCATGCTAATGTTGACTGCGGTAACGACGGTGGTGATGACGGTCCCCAACCGCCGAACGAGGGGGCTCATCAGTTTTATGAGTTGTTGAGAGCTGCGGAAGAGCCGCTGTGGGATGGAGCTCCGAAACACACACGGCTGTCTGCGGTTAGTAGGTTATTACAGTTAAAATCAGACCACGGGCTGAGTGAGAAAGGTTTTAACGAGTTTGTTACCTTAATCAAAGAAATTATGCCCGAAAGTGAAAAGCTACCGCCGTCGTACTATGACGCGAAGAAGATGATGAGGAAACTTGGGTTGAGCTATGAGTGGATAGATGCGTGCAATAACGATTGTGTATTGTTCTGGAAAGAGAATAAGGATTTGTCACGATGTCCAGTATGTGATCATTCGAGGTACAAACCGGACAAAGGGAAGAAGAAAAACATTGCATGGAAGATATTGCGATATTTTTCGGTCACACCACGGCTTCAGAGAATGTACTACTCCTCCAATACGGCTGAACATATGAGGGCTCACCGTGAGACTCGTAGCAACGATGCCGATGTGCTGACACACCCAGCTGATGGAGAGGCGTGGAAGGAGTTTGACCGCAGGCATCCAGTCTTTGCTCAGGAAGTTCAGAATGTTAGACTTGGTCTGGCAACCGATGGGTTCAACCCTTTCGGTCAGTCTACCACGCCTTACTCCTGTTGGCCTGTTATTATTGTCCCGTACAACCTTCCACCAGGCATGTGCATGAAGAAGCCGTACATGTTCTTGTCGTTGCTTATTCCGGGGCCGAAGATGCCCAGCAAGGACATAGATGTGTATTTAAGGCCGTTGATTGATGAGTTAAAACAGTTATGGAATCATGGAGTCGAAACATATGATGCATCCCTTAAACAAATTTTCAGATGAGGGCTGCTTTGATGTGGACTATACATGATTTCCCCGCATTAGGAAGCTAGCATGCCCTGCTTGTATGGGCGTGAACCCCGGTCATACGTTAAAGCACGGCGGAAAGCCCTCGTGGTTCGGATGTCACCGTAAGCTTTTGCCACCGGGCCATCAGTTTCGTAGGCAGAAGGATAAATTTGACGGGACAATCGAGCGTGAGGTTGTCACACTGGACTACCCATCTGGTGAAGAAGTGCTCTCACACCTGGAGGCACTTGATACTGACATACCACACGGCAAGGGTGTGCCAGATCAGAAGATTCCAGGGTACGGGAAAGAGCACAACTGGAGAAAATTTTGTATCTTCTGGGAGTTAGCCTACTGGAGGACGCTCGTTATCCGAAACAACATGGATGTGATGCATATTGAGAAGAACATTTTTGATAATGTGTTCAACACAGTGATGAATGTCAAGGGCAAATCGAAAGATCACCTTAAAGCGAGAAGGGATCTACAACAGTTGGGTGTACGTCGTGAATTGCATCCTCGGACAGTCAGCGGGAGGACGATACTTCCGAAAGCACCTTACTGTCTAGACAAGAAACAAGTGGAGAAGGTCTGTCAGTGGGTTAAGAATTTGAAGCTTCCGGATGGGTTTGCGTCCAACATATCTCGTTGTTGCAATGTATCGGAATGCAAGTTCCAAGGGATGAAGAGTCACGACTGCCACGTATTCATGGAGAGATTCATTCCTATTGCCTTCCGGGGACTGTTGCCATGGGTTGTTTGCGAGACTTTGACTGAATTATCTCATTTCTTTCGAGATATATGTTCTTCTACGATCCGGGTGAGTAACATGGAAGTGCTTGAGAAGAACATTGTGGTGACGATTTGCAAGCTGGAGAAAATCTTCCCACCTTCGTTCTTTGATTCAATGGAGCATCTGCCTGTTCACTTGGCATATGAAGCTAAGATGGGTGGACCCGTGCAATATCGGTGGATGTATCCCTTCGAGAGGTAATCTTTAAATTGTTACAGTTGTTCGTTTACACTTAATGCGACACCTGTTATCATTGATATTCCACCTAACTCGATTCGCTAAACTTCTAGGTTCATGTTCCATTTAAAGAAAAAAGTCCGCAATAAGGCTCGGGTTGAGGGCTCAATTGCGGAGGCTTACGTAATGGAAGAACTTGTAAACTTTTGTAGTCAATATTTCGGGCCTGATGTTGATACAAGGTTAAATCAACTAGGCCGAAATGAGCCCGGATCGAGCACAAATTTGGAAGGGCAATTGTCAATATTCAAGCAGTCAGGTAGTCCGTTCGGCCGAACGTATACTCGATGGCTAACGGATGAAGAGTACAGTGCTGCAACAATATATGCCCTTCTAAATTGCGATGAAGTTTCAGCATTCGTTGAGTAAGTTAATGTCTTAATTCACTTACATTGATGTACATAATTGAAAGTGTGTGATAAGCGAGTCAACTATATTGGTTTGCAGTGAGTTCGATGCGGAATCTTTAATCACTGATCCCGCTGGACTTGAATCTCATCGAAAATCACAATTTGTACAGTGGTTCAAAAGGCGTGTAAGTCCTTAACGAAATTATATTATGTGTTATATACAGTTCTGTGGCCAATTAGTATACTGATTTATCCTTAATTTTTACCGTCATCTACAATAGGTTCAGTCAATGGATAGACCAGTGGCCTCCTGCTTGAAATTACTAGCTGAAGGCCCTAACAAACAAGCATCCTGTCATGGAGGCTATATCATCAACGGGTTTAGGTTTAACGTAAAAGATGATGACCGAACAAAACAAACCCAAAACAGTGGAGTCTTGGTCAACGGCGACTGTTATGCCGAGAATTGCATGGACTTTTACGGAGAGCTAGATGAGATTGTTGAGCTAACATATCTGGGTTCCCAAAACCGCCTGGTAATGTTCAAGTGTACGTGGTTCGATGTCACATGCAGTAGAGGAATCCGTGTTAGCTCTCAAGGGATTGTAGATGTCAATGTCAAGTCAAGACTTGCATCAGACGAGCCCTTTGTGTTTGCTAGTCAAGCTGTACAAGTCTTTTACGCAGAGGACGTCGCCAATCCCAAATCTCATTGGTATACAACTATCAAGTCCAAGAAATTGCCCGTGACATATGACAGTGAGCTAGACTCCTTTCAAGCCGACCAACCACCTGTCTTGTTCCCTGTTGAGGTCAACAACGAGGAGGACGATCTTCCTCTTCCAACAACACTTCATGTAGGAGAAGAAGTCGTAGATGATGACGCGGAAGATGTGGAAAGTGTTGGAGATGATGTGACCGAGTCTACTGATGAAGAGGATGAATTAGAAGATGAAGAGGACGACGAGTCCCACGAAGAAGAGGACGACGAGTCTAGTGATGAAGATGATGATGATTCCCAAACTGAAAATGATTGACTTGTAATGTTGTAACATCACGGAAAAAATGTAGTAACATTTTAGAACTTGGTTCATATTGATGTGTTTTTGCACCTCCGTTCATATATATAGTATCGATGATGATTTCTGCCAAATTATTGTTTTTAATGTGTTAATGTCTTTGTAATTTATCTATACGAAGTCAGATATGGATAGGATACGGGCTATTCGTGGCCGGGCTGGACGCCGAGCTGCTTCCTCCCCGGTGGGTCCCACCTCGTCATTGCCACTGATGACGAGGCACAGAGTGATCGCGTACAGCAGATGGGGCCCCGCCCCAGCCCCAGTCGTCGCAGATTCATCCCACACGCGCGTTGATTCTCCTTCTTCCGTGGGTTCTACCTCAGGTATAGTTGATAACGGTGTTTAGTACATTTTCGCTAATTTATATTTAAAGTATATTTGAACTGTATTAATGTCTGTGTTTTGTAGGATCTCGACGAGGCCGTGGCCCGACACGCGGGGTACGCATCGACCCCCAGCGTAAACAGAGAGTTACGCTCACCCAGGAGGGCCTGTAAGTAAAAAAAATCACATCATGCCTTATTTTGTAAATTTTGGGGTGTTAATTTATATTTGAACTGTATTAATTTATTTATTTACTTCTTTGGCAGGATCCTGGAGAATCAGGCGAGGACGAAGATCGGCGTTCTTGTGAAGGGCCGATTCTTCGAGCCACGCCTGTACTGGAAGGACTGGGATGCCGCTGCGAGGGAGTCCCTATGGGAGGAGTGGCTGGTACGGTGAAGTATTTTTTTCAGCGATAGTATTTGTTTAATTAGAGTTTGTTTTCTAAATTAATTTGTGTTATTGAATGCCTTACAGGAGGGGTTCACGTTTGACTCGCCTGATCAGCAGGCACTGGGGCAGCAGGCCTTCTTTGCTTACATCGGCAAGAATTACCGCCGATGGCTCCACGACGCACGGGACCGGGCGAAGAAGATGCTGCCCGAGGGTGCCCCGATGACGGAGATGAAGAGATATCCCCCACATTGGATATCTCGACTGTATGGGGGAGATGATAGATCGGTGGGCTGCGGATCCAGGCTGGGACGCCAAGAGTAAGAGCGGGGCCGAGAACAGACAGAACAGAGATCCGACGCACACGGGGGGGTCGGTGCCACACGACATCGTCCGACACATGAATGCGGTCGAGCACCCGGATCTGGAGGAGGATGAGGTCATAGCTCTGACGTATAATCAGACGCACGTGCGGAAGAAGGACAAGGACGAGGCGCACCGGGCGGGCGACTATGTTTCAGATATTGCCCGGCGGATCGATGTGAGTCAATGTGTTTAATTAAGTTGTTAATTTTTTCTTTCTATCCTCAATGTCTGTTGCGTTAATTAATGCCCTAACATATCTTTAAATCACTGTTTTTGCAGGCCTCGTATGAACAGCTTAGAGAGTCCGGACAGCCATCAGCGTCCACTAGTACAGGTGCGAGTACTGGGGCGTTGAAGCGATGGCTGGATACCCGGAGGTCGTCAATCGGCCGAAAGGCCGCATACGCGGCCTGCCTAGCACGACTGCTCGTGCCGTGATAGGAGCGTCCTCACCCCCCGCTGCCCCTCCACAGACACCGGCTCCTCGGCATCAGTTGGACGACGAGGAGATCCAGCGCATTGCTACGGTGGTGTTGAGGATGATCAGGGAGCAGGATCAGCAGGGTACCGCTGCTGGACATGCCGAGCCGGCCCCGGATCAGCAGGATCCAGATCCGGGACTCGGCAACCCCTGATGAGCCCCTTCTCGTGCCCGGTCCCAGCTTTCTCCCCCTCCCCCCTCCGCCCGGCTTGTACATCATGAGTATTTTTTATAATAAACATTTTTTTATAATTGATTGTATATATTTCTTTGTGTATTGATTATTGTGCGTTGTTGAGAATTGAAATTTTTATTACAGGTTTGGGTAATAGAAAAATAAAAAAAATATTTTAAAAAAAATTGACTTTTAGCGACGGATTAATTCCGTCGCTAAAAGTATTTCTTCTATAAACGTTTTAGCGATTCTTATTTAGCGACGGAATATTCCGTCGCTAAAAAATTTATTCCGTCGCTAAATTCACAAAATAGAAAATAAATTAAAATACTTAAAATATAATTAGCGACGGATATTCCGTCGCTAATTAATAAATAAATCCGTCACAAAAAGTGCAATATTAGATGACGGATTTAAAAATTCCGTCGCCAAACTTTTAGTAACGGACTTTTATACGATGGACCTAACGGAGAGAGATTGATATAAACAGATAGAATGAAGAAGAAGATGGCAGGAAGAACAACACTGCCGCTCACCCAATCACCGATGATTCTCTTGGTGGAAGAAAGGTCGTAGCATCACCGGTGGCGTGATGGCCTTGTTCTTGTATGAAGCAAAAGTCAAGAAACGGTCGTATAGAATGGAGACTCGGTGGTTGGGGTTGCGGGCCTCACCGGTGAATTGTATGTTGGCGAAAATCAAGGGCAGAGATGAGGTGTTGACATTGTACACGGCAGTGCCAATGATGGTAGAGCTTGGCTTGTAGGGAAGACTCTGATGTTGGATCTCTGTGTGAGAGGGAAAGAAATAGAAGAAAGACAAAGAGAGAAAGAAAAAAGGGAGATTGGGTGGGGAGTGAAGGTTTTGCCCCTGCTTTGATGGGGCATGTGCACGTCGCATGACCAT